>MU619331.1:92432-106654 GCA_025201805.1 Parasitella parasitica
TTACATACATTAGACTGAAATACTCTGCATTATTATGAATGAAGCTTGAATATGCGGACGATACTGCGCTTATAAACATTTGGAGGCTTTCATTTGTATAATTCTATTAAACCAAAACATGATTATGATCAACTTTCACGATAACCTTCACCTTATTCACCTTTTTAGTTGCCATGTATATCAGTATCCACTTGGAGTCATTATAAACAACAGTATCAGCCCCTTCAGCACTAGAAACTTCTTTGAAGTATGAAAAAGTCAGAAGAATATAGGAATTTGGCAAGCTTTGTTTTCTCAAACATAGGCATTAATTGATTAATTTTTGTTAGTTACTAAATGAATACGATGTATACTGATATATAAGACTTTTCAATCAACGTAAAAGCATATTTCTTAAAACCATTGATGCGACACCAGAATAACCATTATAGATTTAAATAACTTGCAATTTGATGACAACCTTATGAAAAGCTAAAACTGGAACTTGCATTTGATTATAATAAGTCGAAAATGACAATGCTCAATTCCACTAAGATGAAAAGACATTATAATTAGTACTAGCAAGCCATGAAATAACACTCTTTTGGCCATAACTTTTGCAAAATAGACTGCAAAATCAAGACTAGACAGGTATACGATGTCTTGGATCCACACTATTTGATAAATATCTTGTGCAAAAAACATAAAAAACACATAAAAAAAAGCACCGCTTTTATTTTCTTCAAGGTTACTCTTTATGAAAACTAGATCCTTCCAGAAAACGGCATTGAGGAAGCAGTGGCATGATTTGCAAGATGTACCTATCCGAATTGTCTTGCTATGTTCATTTAATTGGCAGACATGATTTCATGCTGACATATATTCCATAACCTAGTGTTTTCGAAGTTTTGACATCTGGTTGATTTAGAATTGATACATCAGAGTGCTTAGCCAGGAAGATTCAATAGAACTACATTAAATATGGAAAGTTTTCGTCTTTGAAAATGAATATGAGGGCAAGAGCGACGAATGTCAGGCATTATTGACTTGGACTGAAAGGTATGTTTAGTGATTTTTTTATGGCTACCTTGATAAACGTCAAATCCAAACACTGTTAGACTTTGGTAACTACTTCAAAATTATATGGGCGGACAATTTGCAGTGGTTGGAAGGCACTCAACGACGTTTTGGTTCTCATCCCAAACTTATTTTTTTAATAGAGAAATCGATTTTAAAAAGGTGTGTGTGTGTGGGGGGGGGGTAATGATTGACACCCTTTTTTTAAAGAGCATATAAACGTTGAACATAAAGGTGTAATATGAAGGAAATTTTAAATGCATATGTAGCACGGATAATTGAGGTAAACAAAAGGTTTTAGTCTATTTTGCCTATTAGTGTAAATGACAGCTGTAGAATGTCGTATTTGTGCGACACAAGTAATATATATTTTTTGTTTGTATGGAGACCTTGGTCTCGATTTCATTGAGGCACAAGTAATATATATAATTTATTTAATACAAATAGCATTTGGAGGAGAAGCAACGCCGTTTTCCTTGTTTAAAGGAGCACTAGTAAAAAAGTAAGTGTAGACATTGTCTTTTGCAGAATCTTCGGCCAGTGCTTCCAAGTAAAACATCTCACCGATTGGCATACCCCAACCACCGAGGAAGCAGGCATCTATTTAATGAGAAAAAAAAAAAAAACGTCGTCAAGTACTAGGTATTAATGATGACTAAAAAAATGCAAGGATAAACTTACGGCAGGACTTTGTCCAGTCAGTAGGCGGGAAAGCTTCGAAAGGAAAATTATCTGACGCCACGGCAGCGAAATGATGATTCCACATCCATCTAAAAGTATCTTCGCATGCCTTGACACCAGCGCAGCTAGGACTCTTTGGATCTGTAATCTTTTCTTTGACTTGGTCGCCGTATCTTTCAAAAGCTTCCATCCAACCAGTGCGAACCATCAAAATGTCACCAATCTCAAACGTAACGCCTTGAGCCTCAGCAACCTTGTCCAGTTCCTGCACAGTGATTTCGATTCTCTCAAAAGGATCGTAGGTTGGGTTGGTTTTAGCCGCCCATCTGCCATAATCAAGCAAAACAGCACGACCAGCGATGCCACGGCGAGCCATATGATGGATGGCAAGACGTCCATTGGATTCAGGGTTTCCTCTCGCAACCTCAGATGGCTTTACTCCATTATAGAACCTGCCAGAATCGAAATGGGCTACATGACGGAGGCCATCCCACTGGGTGGAAGATTGCGTATTAAAGTTATTGTAGCAATCATCAAATGACAGGTTGCCAGGTCCTAAGGGTCTGTATGAATGCTGGATTTCGGATCTCCCAAAAAGAACAGGTTGAGGCGATTCCAGTTTCCAATTGAGCGGGAAAACACTGCCTCTACGGACGCATTTAGAAGCCTACGACTGTGTCAGTATATATACTTTCAATGAGATATCTCCATGCTGTAGTATTACATTAGCGACTCGTTCCTCGGTCAGTAAATTCAATGTGCCCAGATTATCGTCTTCTCCCCAAATACCCCAAGCAGTTTTGGGGGGATATTTAGGGTCGACAGGGAGTTGATCGTAGGAGGGTAATTGAGCAGTGCTTTTGTCAGTCATACCTAGAAAGGGGGATATTATAGCGTATCAATTTAGGACAAAAAGAAAGTGAACATGGCCCACTCCTTTTATACATTCGCAGTAGAAAAATCAAGCTGAATTCGTGGGAAACGATTTGTATTTTATTGTCTTTATGTGTGAGGATTTTCATTCTTTTTGTGCCTCTCTCTCGAGCAAAATCTGCTTATATTTTGGCTGCTCCTCTTTGGGGATGACTGTAAAGCATTTCTGTGTGAATTTGTTGATTGAAAATGCGGTCACCTCATCCTGCCCATCGCATAACTCCTTCAACTTGGCATCGCATTTCAAGACACGTTTATCAGTCTCTGACTGCAAACCATGCTCTCTGATATAATCCCACATTTTCTTCACTGTCTGAGGACGTGAGCACTGTACAGGCCCATTTTTTTTTTTTTTTTTTTTTTAGCTCAAATACCTCGGGAAAAGATTTTCTCCTCAACTTACCAGATCTGTCTTGATAATGTCACTCAATGGCGGTGATACCTTGAGTAGCTGCCAGTCGATTACTCTCTTTTCTTTAGCTTCCTTCTTCTTTCTTGGCGCTGCTGGTTTTTTGATAGTTGCTGGTGTAGTTTTCTTGACCACCTTGGCCTCGATCTCATCAGCTCTACTCACCACAGACGATGTCTTTTGTTGCTGGAAACTTACAAAAATGTCGCCGATGAACGCATTGATTTCTTTTTTAATAGGGTCTAGAGAAGCGCCTGTTTGGGACTCCAGTTTACGGCGAATAGTTTTTGTACTGATGGTGGAGAGGTCGGCGTCCCTTAAGATTGCTATTTTGGCATTTTCGTGTTTAACAGCTTTGACAGAAACAGCAATTGCACCCTTATCATTTACCTTCGATATTGGCACGATATTTCTCACACATGGTCGCTATTGAGAAATTGTTTCCAGAACAACACTAATAGTAACAATAAAAATAAAAAAATAAAAAATACAAAAGATAAGGGGAAAAATGCCATGTAAACGGAGGATATTACCGTTTATATTTGTATATGTACCGTATAATAGGCTGTATCAATTTTGCAGACTACCTGCACTCCAGTGAGCCGAAACGGTGAATTTTTAATTGGGCATTCGAGCATAATAAAAGCTATATTTAACGTGTTAAACTTGTATAAACACAGACATAGTACAGCATCTTAAAATTGGAAATCACTTGCTCTCGATGGTGTATAGCACACAGTGTTTTGTTTGCATTTTTTGTCACTAAGCAAATGTTTTGTAGTCCGCATCAGTCAATAGGACACGTTGTCGAAGGTAAAATAGATTGGCCCTCTTCTTTCATCCAACTGTAAAAACCATGTCCTTCCAGGCAACTGCATTTGCGTTCCTGTTCCCAGGAAACGCTATGACCAATTCTCTTCTGGCCACAGCCTACATTTCCATCTTTCCAAACCTGCTCTTGTACTTTGTTCCTCCTGACATCAATACGGGATCTCTAAATGTATTGGTCAGCTTTGCTGTTGGTAGGTGTATTAGAATAGTCAATACAGACATGCATGCATTGGTTGCTCATCCAGCTAACAGGCGGTCTTCTCGGCGATGTGTTTCTTCATCTACTGCCTCACGCGTTTTTGGGAGAACACACTGAAGAAAACGCTGTTGTAGTCGTCGACAATCACAAGAACGTCGTTATCGGCCTCGGCATCTTTGTAGGGTTATTCTTCTTTTTCTTTATGGACAAGATGATGAGAGTATTTAATGGCGGGAGCGGTCATAGCCACGACCATAAACACGCTCAAGAGGATCAACATGTTGAGCCCACCGCTACGTCGACTGCTGTCAAAGAGAAGCAAGCTGAATCTGTGCATCAGCGCAACAAGCAAGTGGCGGAACAAGTCAAGAAGGAAGTAAAGATGCAAGAAGGCATTAAATTGAGCGCCTACCTTAATCTGCTGGCTGATTTCACCCACAACATGACCGACGGCCTTGCTATGGCTGCTTCTTTCTATGCTTCACCGGCCGTTGGTGCTACTACTGCTGTTGCTGTCTTTTTCCATGAAATTCCTCACGAAGTTGGCGATTATGCCATCTTGATTCAATCTGGTTTCAGCAAGCAAAGGGCCATGATGGCACAATTTACTACTGCTATAGGCGCTTTCTTGGGTACGATTATTGGCATCATGATCGAGGAATCATCGCTTTCCAATAAAGATGCTGATGAAAAGGCTGGAGTTACGGATGCTGTTGGTTTAATGGGCACTGATCTTCGATGGGGAGACCTTGTCATTCCGTTTGCTGCCGGCGGGTTCCTGTATATTGCTACGGTTGGTGTCATTCCAGAATTGTTAGAGGTTACTGGTAACGTCAAAAAGGACAGAAAACAAGCTATCACTGAATTCTTTGCCATGTTTGTTGGATTGGGTTTAATGCTTTTTATTGCTTGGAATGATATCCCTGCCTAGATTCATCATGTATAAATAAATTATGCTAATCGCTATCTTCGTCATCTGAGCTCGAGAGCTCTTCTTCTTCATCGTCCTCTTCTATAAATTATATAAAAAAAAACACACAATGTGAGCAATTTGGGCTTGAAATATACAGGATGCAACTTACTGAATAACGCTCTGAGGGACATTGGCCCTGCTGCAGCGCTATTTTGCGGAGGAGGTCTATTTGTCGGTGTGGGTGTATTGCTTTCATACGGAGATTTTTTGAAATTAGACGGCGATGGCATACCGGGAGTATTGACACGGCTTGGCTGTTGCGATTGCTGTGGGTGCTGCGGTGAAGGTGGGGCAGATGGTCCTCCTTTTGACAGACTCATAGAGATATCGTTTGCCAGAGACTCAAAATCCATGTCGTCGCTGCTGCTACTACCACTGTCACTCTCACTTCCACTGGACGATTCTGTGCTTCCAGATTCTGATCCAGAGCTCGAATCGTCATCCTCCTCGTCACTAGACCCACTCGAAGACGATGTGTCGCTGCGGGTTGTCTTTAATTTCTTTGCGGGATGGTTGAGATTTGGATTAGTTGCTGGCGGGATAGCAGCTACTGGACATGCGATTCCAGGATGACGGATAGGCGCTGATGCCATTTTGACTTTACGCTTTTTGGTGCTGGCGCTATTGTTATTGTTTTGTACGGGTGATGGATGACGAATCTGCTGAGGCGTTGCAGGCAGAGCAAGGTTGATTGGTATATTGGGAGATGCAGGTAACGATGGTGTTTTTGGTAGGTTTAATGGCGAGGCAATGTTTTGTGGAGGCGGTGCAATTGGAGCAGCGATTTCTTCAAATACGTCTGAATCTGATTCAGACTCACTTTTGTCATCTTCGACATCACTATCCAAGATGGCGTCCATGTCCTTTGAAATGTCAAAATCGAAATCGTCCCCATTGAAAGCGTCATCCTGGTCTATTGATTTGTTTTGGCTCTGCACTGGTGGTTGTGCAGGAGCAGGAGCAGGAGCAAGAGCAAGAGCAAGAGCAGGAGCAGGAGCAGGAGCAGAAGCAGAAGCAGGAGTAGGTGCTGGCGCTGGTGCTGGTGCTGGTGCTGGTGGCAAGTGTAATGGTTGTGCCACAGCAGTGTTATTAGCTGCTGGAATGGGCGGTGTATGTATAAATGGTTTTGGTACAGGTGAATGGTTTAGTTGGCCATTGGGCAATTCTAATTTTCTATTTGTCAGGTTAATCTGTGCACTCTGGCGTTCGAGTGTAAATGTCTGATGGACAAAGTTGTCAATAACCTTATTGAGTCTGGGGGGGTCAACATTCTGCCTACCTTGGTTTCGTCATTGAAAATGAGTATACAGTTGTATTCTTCGTCGGCTGTTACTTGGGCATCATACATGACATTTGGTTTCTTTTTTTTTATTTTTCTTTTTGTTAAAATCTCTTGCTTAAATATCGAGTCGTCCTTTCTGGGATACTCACGTTTGCATGCTTCATTTCTACCTGGTATCTCTCGTTTTTCTTTTCTAGTTTGGCCTCTTTGCCAAATATGCCTTTGTCAGAGCTGCCTGCATCTGTTTGTTGTCCTTGGACGGTTAATACAGCTGGATCATATACTTTTTCTGCAGACCTACGTTTGACACCGAAAAACTTTTGAGCCTTCTTTTTGGGCTTCACATCAAACGATTTGCCCAGCACTACTTTGAACTGTCCGCTTTCCAAGAATTCAAAAGCCATGGATTATATGAATAGTAAACAAAAAGAAGGGGCAGAGTAACGCTGGTTTTATGGTTATACTTTGAGGAAAAAAAAAAAAAAAAAAAAAAAAAAAAAAAAAAAAAAAAAAAAATAGAGTAGCAATAGAAGAAATAGGGTGGTGATGCGTTCGTCTGTGTGTTTGTAATAGCTATTGATGGAGTCTTAAATAAAATGCTACACGACTGGTCATCGGATCAGGAAGACAATGGAGCAGATGGGCTTCTTTGTTCAAGCACTATGAACTATGTAGAACTTTCTCTTTTGAGAATGCCCTACAAAGGAAGCACTGTCTCTGGCGAAAACGTAATACAGGATTGTTATGATAAAAAGTATTTTCAGTCCAGTCAAAACATGGTCGAGCAATGATGCCGCACGGCTGTTGATTATTAGATGTGTGATATATTACATTTATTAAATCACTTACGTGGGAGTCTGATCCTCTCGTCGATGGAACAGGTAAATGTGAATATGAGCACGTCTGTATCTACGGCGCCCAGAGGTGTTGGTTTCTCTGTTGTGTCGTGGCACTTCAGTGGGTCCCTCTTGTGGCTGACTAGCCTGAATTTCTTGAGGCTGGCTACCTAGAACTTCCTCCTCAGCAGATGCACCAATCGTTTGCGATAATTGAGTATAAGGGAAGAACGACTCTTCAGATTTGACATGCTGTGAAGAAGGAGAAGATTCTGCTTCATGTCTTGCATGAGAAGGACTAACAGTGGAGGAAGAAGCGGCAATGTCAGCTCGAGTGGAGGTTTGAGCACTCGGCATTTCCTCGTTAGCCTCGGATGCTTCGTGCTCTTCGCGAAAAGTCCTTTTTCTTCTTTTCGACCTTCTTTGTGCCGAGATCTTCATGTCCAAGCTTGTGGTACTATTTGAATCAGAATCTTTGCTAGTAGCAGGAATAGAGAAATCTGCAGTTATAAGGCCTTCCTCTGGGCTAATGGTTTCAAATTCTTCAAACTCTTCCGTTCTTTTTCTTTTAAACATGGAGGACTTGCAAGTCAGTTTATTTATATTGCAATGATTAGAAGGAATGCTAAATTATATACCTTTGATGCAAAGGTGATCCAGGCATTTTTTTATCTCTTAATTTATTCAAAATAACAAAAAGAAGAGAATAACCATACATTTCAAACCGCAGTTGATACATTTATATGGACTGAATACATTGTGATTGCTTTAATGTGAGTAAAGAGTGGTTTATGATATATTGTTACTATGGCTGCTTGTCATGGAGAAGCCTGATTTCGGTCATGATTACTACAATCAAAATGATATATTCTGTTGATCAAGCAAAAACAACTCAAATTACAGTGTAAGCCAGAATTTTTTTTCGTTCCATGTACATCATCACAAATATCAACCAACAATGAAAATCTTGCTCTTTACTATAATAAAACCTATTTTCGCAAATTTATATATTTGTTTACACTTTTAATGTGATAAGCGTCTATGTATATATATATATAAAATGAGCAGAATGATTGTAAAATTAAAAAAAAAAAAAAGAAAAAAAAACTGATCGTAAGATATAATGCGGCTATGCAG
Organism: Parasitella parasitica; assembly: GCA_025201805.1. Lineage (NCBI taxonomy): Eukaryota > Fungi > Mucoromycota > Mucoromycetes > Mucorales > Mucoraceae > Parasitella > Parasitella parasitica. Next base: position 100,770 of record MU619331.1, read on the forward strand.
GGGTCATGTAATTTCCAGGAATAAGGCCTCTCTGTCTCCTACTTGGATCAAGCAATTCAGCATACCACCATCCGTCAGGCTGCTGATTGAGAACAGCGAAATGGTCTTTTGCATTGAATGATACTTCAGTTGGGATCTGTGACAACAAATTAGGATTCTGTGCAACCTCGTTCGATCAAGGATTTTTTTTACCTGAGCAGTATAATTCCACAATGCGCGAACATATTGCAAAACTGGTGCTCCATCAGCTAATCGATTAGTACGAATGTGTTGCTGCGAGTGACGATGCTGCTGCTGCTGCTGCTGCTGTTGTTGTTGTTGTTGTTGTGAATGGCGATGCTGTTGATGCTGTTGATGCTGTGAGTGACGAGGTTGCTGCTGTTGCTGCTGCTGCTGTTGCTGCTGTTGCTGCTGTTGAGGCTGTTGCTTTGCTAAGGGTAATGTATTCACTGGCAAAGGCTGTGTATTAGTTGATGGTGATTGCTTGGCAACAGGCCTAGACTGATGTTGCTGTAAAGGTTGTGTTTGAAGCTGCTGCTGAGGTTGATTTTTTTGTTGAGGCTGTTGGACAACACGTTGTTGTGCAGAGCTGTTTCCCTCCTTGTTACCCATTACTACCTTTTGCAAATGATTGAATGCGGCATACGTATTTTCGGATTTAGAAGGATCCAAATGAGTGTAGCTACCTGTGGGCACAAACTTTTGAGCAGCATATCCTTGCAATTCAGCAGGAGTCTTCTTGTCAGTGGCATTTGCTCCAGTATTTGCTTGAATGAGAGGCATTTCCTTGCTTTTTGACGAAATCGTCCATTTTTCATCATTACTGCCATTTGAATCAGAAAGGCTCAAGTTTCTCGAAGCAGCGGGCGATGAAAGAGGTGTGGTTGCTAATGCAGGATTGAAGGCAGGATTGCGAACAGGCTTGAATCTCTCGCTATCGTATTCGTCTGAAGACTTGGGGCTTGATGGGCCGACAGGATCCCCCGATGCATCCATTGTCTGTCTATTCTTCTTTTTTTTGTCTTTCTTTTTGCCCTTTTTCTCCTTTTTCTCCTTGCTAATAATTGCGTCGTTTTCCGACATTGTGCTCCTAAAATAAAATCCCAATTGGAGTGAAAGAAAAGAAGAAAAAAGAAGAGGAAGGCGAGGCCATCAAACAATCGTAAAAGAACAACAAATTGGGGTTGAAACCCAGTGTACAAGAAAATTTATTTTTGGCTACTCTAACAAACCAAATGAACCACGGTGAAAACTAGATGTAATTCATCAAAAGGTAATATTTATTTATAATAGGAAGAAACGTGGGCTAATTCATTTGAATGTCTTCATTGTTGCCCATGTAACTATCCATATCAGCATCCAAATCTTGTTGGTTGGGCTTGGAACGAGATTCTCTCTTGTTGATTCCGCCACGACGACTGTTGTTACTACCACCACCACGAACATTTCCGCCACGACGACCAACATTGCTAGAAGGTGCATTTGATACAGCAGAGATAATAGAAGCAGTTGTGATACGCATGGGGCGACCTAGCAATGCACTGTTAATTGAGGGGGCCCATTGTTAATAACAATCGCAATATTTACCATCCAATTCGACATTGTTATATGTATTACGTGCTTTTTCAGCATCTTGGCTGGAAGTGAATACTACGTCAGCAATACCAGACGATTTGCCGTTGGGGCCAATATGGAGGAAGGCTCGCTTTAATTTGCCAATTTGGCCAAAGAGATCCTACATGGTCCACAAGTAAATACCACGATAATTTATACAAAAAAAAAAAAAAAAAACAACCGCACTTACGTAAAGATCCTTTTCGGTGACATTGAAATGTAGATTGGCTACAACAAGGCTGTTGGAGGCGCGGTTGCTGGAGCTTGTTGGTCTGTTGTTTCTAGGAGGTGCGTTGTTACGTGCGGGTCTGCTGGCTCCATTGTAAGGCTTTTTAACACACAAACAAAGAGAAAGAGATGATTGACGATTAGGATAGCTGTTCTCTTTGCATACAGATAAAAACAAAAATAAAAAAAAAAGAGCCAAAAAAAATAAAACATTCGTGTACATGAAAAAAACGTGCACACAGATACTCGTATTTCCAATCCAAGAAGAAAAAAAAGAGCCAATGTTCAATCATAAACAAAACAAACACGAATGGTATTTCGTTCAATATCATACAACCTGAGCCGAGTAGAAAAGTGTAGCGTGTACAAAAAAAGAGTGTTGTTTGGCGTAGATGTCATCAATACCCTTCCAACTTTCCGTAGCCTTTCTTTTTGCAAAGGAATCAACAAGGAAGAAAAGTAACGTGTGCACTATGATTCCCGTTGTTCATCTCGTTTTTTTCTTCCAAAAAAGAAACAAGATCAGCGCTTTCAAGGAGATCAACGTACATGTTGCTGTAACCTTTTTTTTTTTCCTTTTCTTCTTTTCATTGTGGAAATAGAGGAATAGTTGCTCTTTTTTTTTTGAGAATAATAATAAAGGAGTTGTTAACATACCGAAGAGCGACTACCAGAAGAGCGGTTCTTGCTAATACCACCGCGGGAGCTACCACCACGACGACCACCAGTGCTGCTGCTGTTGCGTTTGTTGGTACGGTTTTGAGAAATGACATCGTCAAGTGCCATATCGAGAGCTCCAAGGTTACTCATTTTTAGGTTGTAGATGTGTGTGTATGTGTGTGTGAAAAGGGATGAAAAGAGAAAAGAAAAAATTAAACCAGGCAACTCTTCCATTTTGTAAAGAGAAAATTTTTATAGCCATACGTCACCTAGAAAGTGATGCCTGTCAAGAGACCAATCAACTAGGGTTATTGAAAAAGCTGGTGTAATGCTTAGGAAAGAAGAACAGCAGATTATAGGAGTGATCAAAGGACAGGCGAAATCTATATGATTTTCAAGTACCATGACCAAGAGTTCCTTTTTAAACAAAACTACTGGAGAGCTGATTGTCCCTTGTTTTGTTGCTGGCTTGTTCAGACTTTGATTGTCTGTAACACTGTACTTGGCATCACAAGAGCAAAAATGCACGGTTGGCTCTTTGTTGCCAGTGTCATCCTTTATAAATCAACATGATGGCATTGTGCTCGAAAAGGAAAAAAAAATCATAACTATAGAAATATCTTATTAAAATGCATGTATATTGCTATTGCTCTACGTGTTTGCTAATCTCTTCGTCATGTTGCTTGTCTTGGTAACCAGTAGCAGCATCCCAATTTCCGAGAGTAAAGTCTTCCACAGAGCCTTTGTCGCTGTCTATGGGCGAGTAGTCATTGTTTTTTGTGGGAGTTGCGCTATCTTTGAGCTTTTTGGCATTGGATTCACTCTTGGACGCCAACATTTTGCTAAAGTCACTCCATGGCATATTGACAAAAGAGGTATTGGAAGGTGTGATGGTACTAGGCTCCTCGCTCACCAAATTAGGGACGGTCTTAAGGTGCTGAAGCAGTTGCTGGCCGGGGTCCATTGTAATTTCAATGAAAAGCAGGTGTAATTGAACGTATACAACAATAAAGCATACGAAGGGACAAGCTTTCTTGCTAATTTATATAGCATTCGAAGCATGAAATCATTGGGGTTTCTGTTTCACCTGCTAAAACGATCGGGGATGACCTAATTTAAAATCGAACAACGCAAATAAGATAAGGCCCTTTTTGACATGCAATCAACCAAAGGCTCTTTATTAATACAGTGATCACCCTATCCATAAGCTTGAATAGCAAAGCCTAACCATTTTTATGGCAAGTAAGCATGGTTATTATGTAATTATACCAGAGCCATATAGTTACAGATTACGTAGTAAATTGTTCATTGTTATGAACTATATTCTACACTTGTAGCCGCACAGACATTAAAACAGGTCAAGCAGCGATTATTGAACATCAGCGGAAGCACCATTAGCAACATCTGATTTCATATATAATGGTATATACTGCACCTTGGATTGAACATTCGCAAATATGTCTTTTTGGTAGAATATACCATGCCGTATCTCTTATGGTTTTGATACCAGCTTATATTAGATTTTCTTGATATCATCGTTCATATATGATATACACCAAGTCTGGTATAGGCTGTTTAAATGAGGGAATAAAATCGCTGGTTTTGAATCAAGGAGAATATTTTTGATGTGGTTCTATGATTGCAAACTTTTAATCTTGAAAAAGACGCTTATATATAATAACACTTTAGGGTTTTTTAGACAAGTAGGACAAGAAGCATCATTATGCAGATTCTAGGAACTGCTTTTATAAAAAAGAGAAATCAGGATCGTACATCTGTCAGCATAATAATAACGACATTGCGCATATCATGGCTTTGAAGACACATCGCGTATATCTTCATTTTATCAGATCATTATTGCTCCTCAACATCCTTGCTTTAAAAAAAAATCTTGTCTTGACAAAAAGAAACAAGTGCTAATCTATTCTACATTTACATTTTATTTCAGGCTGTTTAATAACAAGTGAAAGGATTTATGATTATTTACTAGCAGTAGGAAAAGGTGGTGGGATAAATTCTTTGGGGAACAGCTTTTCACCACGTAACTTGACGGCATCCTTGATCTTGACAAATTGATCATCAAAGCCAGGAACGGATCCCTTGACATACACCAAATTTAACTCGGGATCAATCTTGATAACCTGTAAACTTTGCACTGTAACACTTTCGCCACCAAGACGACCAGCCATCTTCTTGCCTTTAAAAACTTTACTAGGCCACTATATAAAGCAGTTAGTTCTCTATTCAAACTGATGAATGGACTCAGAAATATGTTTTTACCTTGCGCTGACCCGTCGAACCACCAGAACGATGTGTTAGAGAGACACCATGAGAGGCGGGGAGACCTTTAAAATTCCAGCGCTTCATAACACCAGCAAAACCTTTACCAATTCTGCAATGAAAATAAAGTCAACAAACTATCTACACTGATTACATTGCACAGACTTACGAAGGAGCTGTAACATCAACAAATTGTCCTGTAACAAAATGCTCGGCTGTCAATTCGGTACCAATAGGCAAAACTGCATCTTTAGTAACTCTGAACTCATATAATTTTTCACGGAGACCAACACCTAGCGATTTGAAATGTTCAATCATGGGCTTTGAGATATTTTTTTCCTTCTTTGGCGAGCATCCAACCTGCAAAGCAGTGTAGCCATGTTTATCCTCAGTACGAACATCGGTTACAATCACATCTTCCAACTAACAAAATAAACATGTTAGACATTTATGGTCGATAACAGCTATAGATGTGTATTATTTACTTGTAAGACAGTAACGGGCATACGAATACCTGACTCACTCCAAACGGAGGTCATTCCCTTCTTTTTGGCAATGACACCAGTGCGAACTGAATCTCTGGTCCACTGAGAGGTCGCAGGGGTTGCTTGAGAAGAGATTGTACTGGTGTGGAAAGCGGCTGAAATGATTGAACGCATGGGGTTCGTTGCAGCCATGGTCTTGGCAGCAAGTGAAGACTTTGAGAATAAACTTAGAGCCATGATTATCTATGTAGCGTATAGGAAAAAGAAGCGCTTGCTCAAGTCATTAAAGATTGTATGGGGTAGGGCACCCTACGAAACCTGTGGTATACATTAGGTTACCGACATACATCTAGATGGTCACATCCCTACACAACAGTGGCTTATGTGTTTGCTGTTGCCATGCATTCAAGCTTGCGTCTTCATAGCTGATTGGGCTGATTGAAGCGAATGGAATACAGTTTGGAGAAAATGGCTAAATACATGTGTATTTGAATTGACAAGCTGCCAATAACTGCTATTGATGAATGATTGCAATATGATTATCAAGGGAGTTCTCTGGTTTTTAACAAGTCAGATACTTGTGTCATTATAACGACTCTCGATTAGACATGCAAATCA
>MU619331.1:116363-126731 GCA_025201805.1 Parasitella parasitica
GACAAGGCTGTGAAAAGGCTTATCTCGTTTATATAAAGAAACTAATAGAACTTTATATCTAAATAATTGTTTTTGAATCCGTTCGTACATGTATAAAATTTCTGTACACACACATGATACCTTTTCACTATAGCGATTTACTGCATATATGTTTATCATGATGTCTACATGTCATTACATTGCTTTAACAGTTACCAAAATTCAAAGTATGCATAGATGGATAGAATATACTTTACATCCATTTATCGCTCATTATTTTGCTTTCTCCAGTTTGTATATTATTCAATCTGGCGGCCTTTTCCTCGTTGACTAGGATGTTTTTCCACGACAAAAATGCTTGAGAGCAAGGACATCTCCCACTTTTTTAGGTTAAAAAACCTCTTTCTCTCGCTCACTACTTCGAATAATAACTAAATGTATTTTTATGATCGATAACTGTCAATTGTCAACTGTCAATAGATCAAGTTGAAATTCGGTTGATGTTTTTTTTTGCCCAATTGCATTATGAATGTGCCTTTCAATGATCCGCAAGTTACACGAAATTCAAATTCAAAAAGAGGTGGCTGCTGTCAATTATTATAGTACCTATAAATATGTGGCAGATTCTTTTTCCTTTCCTTTCTTTCTTTCGCGAAACAACAAAGATGGTGCGTACAACTTTACGTAAAAAGATTGTTATTGTAGGCGACGGTGCTTGTGGAAAGACAAGTTTATTGATAGTGTATCAAAATGGCAGGTTTCCAGAGGTAAAATACATAAATTGATATATAAACATACAAGGCTTTTCAAAGCTGAGAAAATCAAGTAGAAATATTTGCCAACAGTATTTGAGAATTACATTTCTCGAGTAGACTTGGATAATAAGCCCGTTGAGCTTGCTTTGTGGGATACAGCAGGTCAAGAGGATTTTGATAGACTGCGTCCTTTGTCTTATTTTGAGACGGATGTTGTGGTTATATGTTTTGCGGTGGACAATATAAACTCGTACCAAAATGTCAGGGACAAGGTAAATGGTATAAATGCCATTTTTGTCAATGTGTATCATTTTATAAACAACTACCTATAGTGGTTACCTGAAGTGAAGCACTACTGTGGAAACAACGTATCATTACTTTTAGTGGGGCTTAAAATCGATTTGCGAACAAGTTCAAGCGTAACCGTCGGCTATCAGCAGGTAAAATACTATAATAAGCTATTATACCACACATTTAATATTGCTTGTTTGCTAGGGTTTGAAACTAGCGAAAGAGATTGGAGCAAAATATGGAGAATGCAGTGCCAAAGCAAATGTCAATGTCAAGGATGTTATTAAACTTGCAGCTCGCCTAGCAGTTAAACCGAACAGAAAGAAGCTGTTGAGAAATAGACGTCTTCAATGTAATATACTGTAATGACAGACCCCTGTTCGAGTGACAAACCAAAGGTTTATTGAATGACAAACGTAATATCAGAAACTTGTTATATGATTTGTAAACATATAGACATCATTTCATGCACACAAAATACCTTTTTCTCAATAATATTTGGGAAAAATCAATATCCCCCCTCTATATACTCATTCAAATTGAAATAACCCCAAATAAACTCCATTTTCTCTTGATGTAAGGGTATTGCAATGTGGTACCATCCACGAGCTTTGTGGTAACACCTTGTTAGTGTTTATTGGTAAACAAATGATCCAATTTATGAAAATCTGGGATTGGGCCCGACAACCGATAGATCATGTACTCCATACAGATGTATTTGCATAGGTTTGCAATATGAGATAGCACCAAGTGTCGATCAAGTCGTTGAGTGCATCATAAGTTTTTGACTAATCTCACTATTGTTTTTCCCCATCTGATACAGAATTTCAGGACAACTACAATGCTTTTTATTCGTAGCTACGTCTGAGTATACTGGTTCATGGTTATGATTGAATAATGTAACCAATTTATGGCTGTAGCGTTTGATTTATTAATGGGGGACAAATACATCTTCAAGTACGAAAGAATAAGTAAGAGGTCTTTGACATGATCTAGTGTAAAACTAAAAAAAAAAAAATACAGGCCGCAAAAAAAAGGTTTGCTGCGTATATTATTTCAGAAACGCACGGCATATTGACCAAAATAGATTATTAGCAACATTCACTTCCGAGTCAACAACATTTGATGAAGAAAACTTTATAGTTTTAAAACGGCTACAGTATTAAAAGCACACCCTCACAGAAAGCCCATCATCTTCACACTACATCATAGAGAAGGAATAGAGAGAATTTCATCATATATCCATGACAATTACTCAAAAATAATAGTAAACTGTAAAGTCACTGATTCAGGTTAGAACAGCACCAACATTAGAGTCATCGTCAACTTCTTTTTGCGTTTAATTATTATCAACGAATCCATCGTAACTAACCATCATTCTGCCTTTTTTCCCTTTTCAAGATCTTCTAATGGCCAGATTCTTCTTCAACGCTCTGAATGGCATCATTAGAATCGGCTTGATTTGTTTCATATGCAAGCCTAAATACAGCATTTCAATCATGCCTAAATGTAGTACCTTCAGTATTGTCCCTGATTAAAGATTAAAACAATGGATCAATGCGTCAGCATGTCGAAACCATGTACCTCAATAAGGACAAAGGGTCATTTCTCTCATGTCTAATTAATCGATGTTATGTTAATCCTTAAATAAGGTACTTGCGATTTAACTTTTTGATAAAATAACGTTTGTCTTAACGAAAGAGTGAGATACTACGGAATGAGCAGAGAATCCGGTAAATCATTTCAGCCCCTCTTTTGATTAAATTGGCATCTAGTTTATCCAACCTCTTGTGTCATGCGAAGTAAAGATACGAACCCTGAGCACCTGTATAACAGGTTTGGCAACTCTGACTGCTCCCAAAAACTTGTTCATTCTGTCTTGATCATATAAGATTCTTGCAACACTTTTTTTAATGCAATTACCGTATTTGCGCATTAATATAATATCACTCTGTCTATGTTCTATTTTTTATATATGCTATTATTGACAAAAATACGAATAGAAGTTAGGCAAGCTTGATGGGATTTTCAAGTCAAAATTGGACATTAAAGCAAGTTCCTTGAGCCACCAAACTATTAACCATGAAGGATTTTAACCATTATTTTTTGATATATTATTATAAAAGGTTGATCATTTTGCATGGCTGCCACAATCGACTTATATGCGCGACTTGGAATGAAGTAACGCATTGAACCTCATCATATGCCGTTTTGATATCGTCTGAATCAATAGAAACTATAAGATATACAAGTACTAAGAAAAAGGGATTTGAAACGTCTATTGTGCTTGGGAATGTATTTTATTGGTAGAAAAAAAAAAGGGGGGGGTTAATCCTGGTTACATCAATTTATTTGTTAAAGCATTAGCCTGCTATCAATATTAATGGAAATCCTCTTTCACAATTGTTCTGTAGACAAATCGCCGGGTTTGTATACCAGTAGTGTAATAGCAATCAAAAAATGGAAAGCGATGTCCAAGAGTTTTCAATAGATCTTGTCTGGTCTGGCGCATTGCAATTAATCGCAATAGTAACGTGAAAAAAGCCTTTAGAAGATGCTGTGCCACAAAAGAGCGTATCGACTATCTACAATAATTGTAGTTTAGCCACTGCAAAGGATAAGATGTATTGTTTCATTACACTAATCAAACTTGTGCGTTTCAGAACAAGTTCTGTTAACTTTGATCTGCATGTGCTTGAAACTTTTTGCTGATCTTTGGTTGATTTCTTCGCTCTTGAGATGATGTTGTTTACAGCCGTTGTTCAAACTGTGCAAGTTCAAGTATGCTATAAAGAGCCGCTATATTCTTTGGTCTCCTCAGTAGGATTGTTATCCGTGGCAAACAACATTTCGTTGTCGTCTTACCATTTTAACCAGCGATATATTTTGGTTTTCATATAAAAAGTTGTTCTTTCTATTCCTTTCTGTTCCTTTTCTCTTTTCTTAACTAAATATGTCGATTGTATCAACCAACAAAAACAAACCCGGAAGACCACCCAGTTCGCTGAGCACATCCTTAACAGGAATTCAATCATCTGAATCCGATATGCTATCTGTTTCGAGCAGGCAACGACAAAGTAAAAAGGATGAGGTGAATGCTTTGTTGTATGGGTACAAGTGAATCAGGTACTAATCGACGCTTTATTTTTCCTCCTCTACAGGCCATTCGCAAGAAAATCGAGCAAGAATTGTCTAAAAAGAGAGCAAGCACTACACGTATCAGACAAACCAAGAAAATTGCAGGTACAGTTTCTGCTCTCCGACCTGCTCAGGCACTCACTGTCAGAGAAAGTATCCTGGTCATTGAGGCTGCTCAATTGATGGCAGCAAAGCGCAGTGATTGCGTGTTGGTTGTGGACGAAGAGGAGCACCTTAGTGGTATCTTCACTGCAAAGGATTTAGCTTATCGAGTCGTTGCTGGGAATCTTGCTGCAAGGTATTCTACATTGTGTGGTGTACATCACATCATTTTGAATTTAACTGCGATATATAGTGCGACTACTGTAGCTGATATTATGACTAAAAATCCAATGTGTGTCACTGCTGATACATCTGCTCAGGACGCTTTGAATTTGATGGTATCTCGTGGCTTTCGTCATTTGGTAAGGATATAAAAAAAAATCATTCGATATTCATTCTTACAAAAACATAGCCTGTTTGTAATGAAGAAGGTGACATTTTCGGTTTACTCGATATTACAAAATGTATTTATGAGGCATTGCACAAAATGGAAAAAGCATATGGATCTTCACGTAAACTTTATGATGCGTTAGAGGGCGTGGAACGTGAATGGGCCAATAGTCCCGTACAGTTTGTTCAATACATGGAAGCATTGAGGGACAAAATGTCTTGTCCTGATCTAACCACAGTTCTTGATCAAGCTGGTCCTGTTCAAGTTAATGTCAAAGCTCAAGTGCGAGAGGTTGCCAAGCTGATGAAGGAATACCACACAACAGCTGTTCTTGTCATGGATCATGGAGGTTTAGCCGGAATTTTCACAGTGAGTATAGATCCTAATTGCACAAATCAAATGGTTGGCTGACGCATGTTCATTACCCACAGTCCAAAGATATCGTCCTTAGAGTCATTGCCGCTGGCCTTAATCCAGACAATTGCTCTGTTGTACGAGTCATGACTCCTCATCCCGACACAGCACTGCCTTCAACAAGTATCCTCGACGCCCTGAAAAAAATGCATGGTAGCGTATTTACACACTACATTTTACCGCGTGATAAAAATCTAACCTTGTTTTATAATGGTCAGATGGTCACTACTTGAACTTGCCCGTATTGGACGAAGATAAGAAGATTGTAGGGTTGATTGACGTGCTTCGACTGACCTATGCTACCCTCGAACAAGTAGGCGGCCCTATACATGGTGCAGGTTTATTATTGCTTCTAACATCTAAAATGTAGATCAACAGTATCGAAGGAAATCAAGGGGATGGCGGAAAATTTTGGAGCAGTATTGCAGCAGGTGACCATGCGGAAACCGAGTCAGCCATTTCTGATTCACTTTCTCAAGCTGCTAATTCACACATGTTCCAGCCATCGTCGCCTCAATATGAGCATGCCACCCGAATGACAGCAACCTCACCTATGCCTGGCCATGCTCCCACTTTCTCGGGGCTAGGTTATGCTGCTGAACTCACTGCTGCAGATTCGGCATCAGTAGTCCACGACGACAACCATTCTACCGTTTCTTCTCACATCAACAATACATTTTCTTTTAAATTCAACTATGGAAACAAGACCCACCGATTTCGTCATGATAGCAGCAACTTTCAAGGCTTGTTAGAGGTCATCCAGCAAAAAATCATGGTGGAGCATTTATCAATCTCGCAATCCTACATTGCTGTGGGCAGAGACGACGATAAGCTCGACCAGGACTGGCTTACAGTTGCTTATTTGGATGATGAAAATGACCAAGTGCTGATGACCTCTGATTCTGATTTATCGGATGCTGTGCAAATCGCAAGAAAATCGGGTTTAGATCGCGTGCGCTTGTTTGTTCATGATTCACTTGCGGATGCTGTTGCTGAACAGCAAAAACTGCAGCAAAAACAAGAAGAGTTGACTAGCGTAAGCCAGGCCATGAAAGATATCCCTGCAAGCCAGCCTACAACACTGGGCCATCCGTTGGCACAATCTCCCACCGCCGAGCATAAAAAGCTGGAAGACTTGAGCGAGATTTTAGAAACTGACCAAAACTCAGAAGTAGACCAAGAGGAAGTGGAGGTCATAAGTAAAAGAAAAAAGCCAAGATCAGCACCTTCAAATGCTCTAAAGAGGGACATTGCTGCAGAGTACAACTTGCCTATTCCTCAAGATATGCTTTTACCTGCAGCCATCACATTTTTAGGTGTCGTAATTCTAGGTGTATTTACCATATCTAAACTGACAGGGGGCTCAAATTCCCGATATTAATTGTCGTGAAAGTGCAAAATAGATATAGATTAAATATAATACAATTCATTTACCCTACCCACATAGTTACCATTCGAAACAAATCATCCACCCTTCTTTTTTTTTTTTTTTTGTTAAAATAATCTAATATTTCTTAAGACATCGTTTCAAAATTAGACCAGATAATGCTGCAATCAATGTGCCACAGCCATAACAAAAATTAAGCAAATCGTATATGCAAATATTTCTGATCATCAATTGTTGTTTGTAGCCTTAGAAATGCACAGTTTTTAGGCTCCAAAATGTGTATATTGTAGTGTAACAGTATTATTTTGCTGTACGTTTGGTAAATCAAGGAGAAAGCGAGAGACAGGGTTGACCCGATCGTACGGTCTGATAAAACAAATCGACTCACATGAAACCCACAAATAGCCGTAGAAGGCTTGTTTTAGAGGATTTGCACAGTGTTGAGACCATATTCAGCCCATTATGAGAAAAACCAAGTATTGACATGCTTTACAATGAAAGCACGGGCATTATTGTATTGAGGTTTAAACAAACACGCATCGCTCCAAAATTCGGTCGCTTTACAAAACTTTTTAATAGTCAAGTGTCTACTATTTGTGCTGAAGCAAGCCTAAGGTTGGGGAACGATAATATAAACACTTGGGGACAACAACAACAAGGGGCATAAAATCTCTAGCCCTGTATACACTTTCATGCAACTAGGGCGATACGCAGAGAGAGAGAAAAGCTCAACTTTCAATATCTTGTCATTATCCTGTGCATTCTAAAAATGATCTCTTTAAATATCATAGGGTATATGGCATTTTTAAAGTTGGATGTGAAGCAATCTTTATACGCGTCTGTGATGCTCGATTTTATATTACAAAATGCAGGATAATCTTTTTTTGTCACGCACTGACATTTCTCATCAATTTTCTTTATTTTGGCATGCAAAAAACAAGCATTCTCATTTAAAACTTGTTTCATCGTCCCCGCCCCATGAGATATTACATAAATCTAGCCCTTTAATTGAAAGTGTGCTCCCTTTCTATCCAATATTCATATGCTAATTGATGTTTTTTTGTCCAAATCAGGCATTCCGCACAGAAGAAAATGGCGGGCTCTCATCAATTCTATTAAGGTTTTCGGCCCCTATGCTCTCTTGTCAGTAGCCATTCTTTATTGAGCCTTTCCGTATTCCGGAAACGACTCAGGGTGTCATGATAGAATTTGTTGTTGATTTGTTTAGTTTTCTTCACAGTGGGTGCACACACACACATACACACACACACACACACACGTACACTTTCGTCTCCCTTTAGATTATATAATAAAAAAGCCACTTGTAAACCACTGCAATTTATATACAAAAAAACAAGGATATTGTGTGCAAACATAACAAATACTAACTGTATATAACACAATTCCATCGCAAACGTCGTCTTTTTCATCTTTCCCTCTATTTTCTCTCTCATCAAAACACTCTGATCGTAAAGCTCTCTTTCTCTTTTCTTTTCTTTATCTCTCCCTTTACATATCCTTACATTACACATATCGACCAACTCTTCTAACAAGATATATAAAAAAATTTCAAAAAACATTAAATCACCAAAAAAAAAATCAATGAAAATACCGCCTTTATCTGAGCCGCACCTACCGTATGCAACCAGGTTACCCAGCATCAAGTTACCTTCGCTAATCTATCCCAACAGAGACGAATGGTCGTTCAACGGTAATCAACAAACGATGAGTGGTTACTGTAACACACATATCGCTCAAAGAAAAATGTTAACAGACATTTTATTACCCCCTATCCTGCCTGCAAATTCTTATTCACCACCACCAAGCCTGCCTGATTCACCTCCGTATTCATCTTGCTCATCTTTATCTGTTTCATCGTTACCCTCATCTCCCGATTCAGTGCCTGATACATCTTTTAGTCATTGTCATGTTCCACAGCATCATCTAGCTTCAACAACAACAACAACAAGGGTAACGAAACAGGGCTGCTCTATTCAATCATTGCTCAACTCGGGATCAGAACTACTTGCTCTTGAAAGAGAAGATCAACTGAATCGTTCAAGAAAAGGTTCAATCGCAGTGCAAAAGAAAAAGATCGACAAGAGAAAGAGAGCCTCACCTGCACCTTATTTTAACAACAGAAAGCAACCGCCAGCAACAGCGACAGCAGCAGCGCTAGTAGATGACACCCGAAATACAAAGGGGCTGCGATTGTTTTCAAAGCAAGTTTGCGACAAAGTGGCTGAACGAGGCATCACCACTTACAACGAAGTTGCAGACGAATTAGCAGCTGAAATTCAACAGAAAAGCACTTCGCCTGTAGATCAGAAAAACATTCGAAGACGCGTTTATGACGCCTTGAATGTATTGATGGCGATGGATATCATTACAAAAGATCGTAAACAGATAAAATGGCTAGGCTTACACCATCATCAACAGCAGCAACAGCAACAGCAACAGCAATGTTATTCCACCGAGCAGATCATGCTTGAGCAAGAAATCCAGCAAGAGGAATCTCGTCAGAAGCATCTGCTTGCATCTATTGAAAAATCAAAACACGACTTGAATACAGCACTCGAGGATTTTGCCCGATTAGAGAAACTGGTCAAACGAAATCAACAACAACAAATACAAACACATATACAAACAGAACAACAAACGGAAGCCGTTCATTTACCCTTTTTCATGATCTCATCCAATGATAGCATTCACACACATTGGAGCCATAGTAAAGAGGCAGTTCTATACTCCAACTCAAACTGCACAGTTCACCATGACGTGGATATTTTAGCTAAACTTTGGCCGTCAACGTCAAACGCTCCAAATGTCGTTTCTTGAGTTACTACAATTTGTCAATCACATTTCATTCATTATTTATTAATCATCTATGTCGCATACCTTTCCTTATACCCCTCAACCTCCCCTTCTTTACATTATATATATGTGTATATCTACAGTTCCCATTATATAACACACACAGACACACACACAAAAGATCCTATGCCCCCTTTTTTTATATTATTTGTATTAACATTCTCCTCCCCATCTTTTTAAATTACTTATTTGTATGCCATATTTTTTATTTCCTTCCTTTTAAAAATCAATGTAAACAATCAATAAACTTTTTATCATATGTAATTAAACTAAAAACCGTATTAAATAAAACAGCCATTTTAAAGTTATAGCTGTCGTTGGGAAAAAAAATGAAAATGTTTGATTCTGTGAATTTTACATTTCATAACATACGAATGTCATCGCCAGTGGTAATAAGCAAAAAATTAAGTAAAACCCATAGTTCACAAAACAAAAAAAAAGCAATGAGTGAAGGGATATCAACATAACTGCTAGAGTAATATATGCAAAAAATAAAAAAAATTAAAGTTAGTAATACGATCCTTCATACTTGACAAATAATGAGCAATACAGTAGATAACCTCTATACAAAAGGCTTCAGCCGACTTGCACACGCGATTGCTATAAAGCAACCAATTAGTAAATGCGCCGACATCGTACCCGAATAGAACGATACGATCAAGTCGTGAAGTTACAATCGAGTATAAGTTGAGATGTTACTCTATCATAAAATAAATATTAGCAAATCTGAAATATCACCTTTTTCTCTGCTTAAAGGCATCTTATTTGCAATCTCTAATATCTTTACAAACTATTAAGCAATAGACACACAACCTTGAGCCAAAATCTTGTTCTTTTGCACCATTCTACAACATACCCAAGTCTCATCCACTGATCACCTCTTTTCTCATATTTGCCTCTGTTTGGTCCCCAAACCTCGTATTCGATTTTCAGTTTTCAACTTTGGGTCGACCTTCAGGGTCATTTTCAGGTAAGGATTTGGGGTCCAAGCCAAGTATACATCCAGGTACTGGTATGATAACTGTACATCACTACGT
>MU619332.1:0-20785 GCA_025201805.1 Parasitella parasitica
ACGATTTTTCCTCCCTAGACTTACAGGGCCAAAATGGAGCCATTCAAAAGGGTAAAAAACCATAGTGTTTTTCGCCATTATCTCGCTCAAAAATTGAAATTTTTTAACGAAACAAAAACCATTCCGTAGCTATTTTGTAGCTCTATGTTTTTATTGCTATATCATGTATTTTTGAATACCATCTATTGCTTTGAAAGTTATGAAAATAAATCCAGCCTCTGCTAAAAACATATGAAAAAATATTTTTTTCTACATTTATATCTAAAAACTAATACATCTAGTAGAAAATCAAGTTTTCAAAAGATTTTGATAATAACTCAAACTAAGGTGTCTTAGTAGTTTCTTGAGAAAAACGCAGACAAAGTTTTGTTTTAAAAGACAAAATTGACTCAAGCTTGTCTAATACGAGCTTCACTAAGACATGTTCAATACCGGTAGGTGTAACAAAACGTGCTTTATTACTTTATTTATGAACTCGAACATGATTTAATTACAAAATTTGGTGTTTGTAATAGGAACATATGCCGTAAAATCTTGAAAATTTGCAAAATCTGGTTTTCGCAATATCTCGACGGCAAAGATGGATACCGAGAATTAGAAGACGCGGTGAGGCACAGCCATCACACCAATACTTGAATGCATAGTTGGCTTGGACCCGAAATTCGTGCCTAAAAATGACCCTGAAGGTTGACTCAAAGTTGAAAACTGAAAATTGAATGTGAGGTTTGGGGTCCAAACATAGCAAAATCTGAAAAATGGCCAGAGGTGCATAAAACTCGGATATGTTGTAGAATACTGCAAAAAAAGAAGATTTTGGCTGAAGGTTGTGTTTCTATCGCTTAATAGTTTGTAAAAATATCAGAGATTGTAGATTATGCTTTTAAGCGGGGAAAAAGGTGATGGTCATGATTAGGTGACATTTATTTTAATCAAAACATAAAGCTACATAAAATAGCTTTAGAAGTCATATTTTACAGCATCTTCGCTATTGATTCCTATTTATACATATTCTGAGTACTTATGCAGTTGATGGTTTGCTCCTGAATTCTAATAGGTGCTTCACTGCTGAAGGTCCATATAAGCAGTAGTAAATTTAAGCTCAGAAATATGTTGTCATTGCAACTTGCATACATCCCAAATTTTCATAGTTTGATATCTCGAAAAATAAATAAGTGTTTTTTGTTAGTCTTTAAATTCTGCATCAAACCATATTCATTATATTAGGCTTGAAACACCTTGCAGTGAACCGCTGTAAAGAAGTATAAAAATCAAGATGCAATTAAAATCTTTCTTTATTTTGAAAGTAGATTAAATGTGCAATAGGCTGTAGTTTTACATCTCAATTTATATAATTTTTTGGGTGTCGTCTCTTACTAGCAGAGAATTGTATCGTTATTTCTTATCACTATGACCCTATAGATGTTCCAGGAGGTGAAAGCATCAGATGGTCTCATATGAGCCTGTTTTGAAGATGCACTCAATGAAACGGTAATTTAGAGCTTCGGTGCTCTCATGAAAACATCCAAATATTAAAACGACAGGCTTTCCCCCCCCCCACTAAATAGCACATCTCTGGGCATAATAATTTGATTTTTTAGGCATAAAAATTGGTTTTTATTATTAATTTCTTTTTGATTAGCATTGATATTTGCAATGATATAGAATGCTACGGTAGGTACTATAGGCACTTAAGTTTATCATCACCCTTGTTTAGAAACTTACCTTTCAAATAGATGTCCTCTTTACTCTACTGTGTCATGAGAGAAGAAATGGTGTTTGTAGCATGTTTCTTTTTATTTTTGAAGCTCAGTAGGATATTGACAGTTGATGTTTATTTTCTTTGATGTTATTATGGTCGAATTGGTGGAAAGGGCTCAAAATATGGAATGAAAGGCTCTCAATTTGGATTTCATCTAATTAACAATAGCAATAACCACATATATATCTTTCTTACAACTGAAACAACAAGAATGATGTCAACAAAATCATCTCTTCAATCACATTCTTGTATTTTATTTTATTTTATTTTAATTTCTTATCATATTCAAGCATCTGCCGCAGAGATTGCAAAATTTTCTACTTAGTCATTTAGTATAAATATCTCTTTCAATTGCAAGATTCTAATAAAAAACATGATCTGCCATAATTATAGACAGGAGATCATTGGCAATGTACTTCAATTGAGGATTGAAGATTGTCCAATGATGTGATGTGATACGCTTGTGTAAATTGGAGAATAAAGTCTCTGTTTTAAATCAAGAAGGTTATTCCTGTAAGTAACACAGATCTGAGCACCGCGTACCAGGATAAAGGTTAAGGCTCTGTCAGATCAAAAAAGACGTATAGCTCTTGCTGTATAACCTCATATCGTACCCTGTCAAGTAGATTGTCACTGTGAATTAGTCTTGTCAATTATTAGGAATCTAAATAAGTCACCATAAATTTATGTAGTTGTAAAAAGTATAAATAGCAGATGCAATTTCGATCTTAAATAAAGTATCTTTAAGTTTTCGTATCTCGTTAACATTTGGTTTTTATTATCTTTTTAACCCAACACTCCTATTATAGGGAAGATGGCAATATTTTATGACGGCAATCTAGTCTAGCTCATTTCATTGAGTTTATTTGAGTTTGGCTTCCGGTTGGGAAATTGACACATCAGATACAAAAATATTATCCAAATATTGGTCGTCGTCGATGGAATTACAGAAGAAAGACCTATGAGGTATGACCTTGATATAACATCTGCCACCATACATACATTCTTATAGACAATCCAAAGGTTGGCAAAAACACTTAGAAAACTTATCCTACTAGATATCTATTTATTTTTTGAGATATGAAGCCATGAAAATTTGGAATGAATGCTAGTAGCAACGGCAAGATATTTCTGAGCTTGAACTTACTGTGAAATACATTCACCATGATGATCTGCATTCCACTTCTAGATTCATCCAGTTACCTTAAATTGATATAAACTACATATGCGCACAGATAATAAGATGTGCAATACAGATTTATACTATATAAGATATAAGCTAGAGATGGCACCATTAGGATGGATGACGCTATAGACTGATACTTATATCTCGACACGAGCCTTAGACATTTACTAGATTTAGTATATGCTACGAGCTTATGCTATATAAGATCGATGCTTCAGATGCGTATTCCCAGTTTCTAGATACGCACTACAAGACATATACTTATATCCATGATACTAGCTACAGATGCATCATGTACTTCAGACTTGTACAATATGTGCAATGCTATAGATATGCTTATGACATGCTATAGACGTGCTACATACAGTATACCGATATATGCTAAGATGAATACCAAGTGATATACACTCAGACATGTACTATTAATATAGACTGGATAAGACTATACATGGTATGATATACGCTTATGAATCGATAATAATAATCTTCGCATAGAAGATTGATCAGGGTACTACCTCGGGTAAAGTCTCTCTCCTGACTCAAATATATTTAAGTTATCTTGAGTCTGCTGATATGTAGGTTAGCACAAAGTTAAGATGCTAGTTACGCAGTATTGTCGTACATGTTAAATTGCGAGAGTAGAACATTTATCCACAGTTTAAGTATATAAAGGTTTATCTACCTGGCCAGTAGATGAACTGAGCGATATACACCTGTCGATTTGATAATAAAACCTATACCTTATCAAGTTGACTTTATTGTTTTTTTATTATAATTTTTTTCCGTGAATCCATATAACAATTTATACCGATTCCACACTAACCACTGCAAATATAGACTATTAACAGCAAGCTACTTATTTAAATTGGGAAGCAAAACATGAACTTGATAAACAATCTGGTTATGTCATGATATGAGTTGATAGCCAAAATGTTCTAAAAAATGACTTCAAAGGCTAATTTTATGTAGCTTTATGTTTTGGTTAAAATAAATCCCATCTAATCATGACCATCACCTTTTTCCCCGCTTAAAAGCATAATCTACAATCTCTGATATTTTTACAAACTATTAAGCGATAGAAACACAACCTTCAGCCAAAATCTTCTTTTTTTGCAGTATTCTACAACATATCCGAGTTTTATGCACCTCTGGCCATTTTTCAGATTTTGCTATGTTTGGACCCCAAACCTCACATTCAATTTTCAGTTTTCAACTTTGAGTCAACCTTCAGGGTCATTTTTAGGCACGAATTTCGGGTCCAAGCCAACTATGCATTCAAGTATTGGTGTGATGGCTGTGCCTCACCGCGTCTTCTAATTCTCGGTATCCATCTTTGCCGTCGAGATATTGCGAAAACCAGATTTTGCAAATTTTCAAGATTTTACGGCATATGTTCCTATTACAAACACCAAATTTTGTAATTAAATCATGTTCGAGTTCATAAATAAAGTAATAAAGCACGTTTTGTTACACCTACCGGTATTGAACATGTCTTAGTGAAGCTCGTATTAGACAAGCTTGAGTCAATTTTGTCTTTTAAAACAAAACTTTGTCTGCGTTTTTCTCAAGAAACTACTAAGACACCTTAGTTTGAGTTATTATCAAAATCTTTTGAAAACTTGATTTTCTACTAGATGTATTAGTTTTTAGATATAAATGTAGAAAAAAATATTTTTTCATATGTTTTTAGCAGAGGCTGGATTTATTTTCATAACTTTCAAAGCAATAGATGGTATTCAAAAATACATGATATAGCAATAAAAACATAGAGCTACAAAATAGCTACGGAATGGTTTTTGTTTCGTTAAAAAATTTCAATTTTTGAGCGAGATAATGGCGAAAAACACTATGGTTTTTTACCCTTTTGAATGGCTCCATTTTGGCCCTGTAAGTCTAGGGAGGAAAAATCGTAGATTGAATCTGGTCGAGGTAAGAATTTGATTATTGGCAGAAATAATAAAGCTATAGTTGTGAACAAGATATTAATGTGTAAGTATTGACATGATGGTTTGTTTGGTCAAGTTTATAGAGCTGAAAGTGCTCAAAATATGTTTGCTTTTACTCAAAAACTATCAAAAAGTGCGTTTTTCGGATATTTGAAAATCGGTAATAAGAAAAAGTGTTTATATAGTCCTGTCATCTATATGGTTAGATGCAGAATTCATTTTTTATTATAAAACACTTAGTACACATATTCGATATACCTATTATGTTTTTGAGCTATCCAGCAATGAACTAATGCAAAAATTCTTCAATTCTGGTTTGGGTCAAATGGAAACACACCGCTGGGATTGAATTTACAGCCTCTTTTCTCACTGTAAATGAGAACACCGCCTATTTTCAATTGAGGAGCAAAGGCTGATTCTATTAGGTAACTTTGGTATGTCTCAATATAAATCGATAGCTAAGATATTGTATAATACGGGGGCTCAAAAACCATTTTTATATACCTTCATTTTTTAATGAAATAAATACCACTAAATCTAAAGCATTACCTTTTTCTCCGCTAAAAGATCCAAGTTGAAATCTCTGATATCTTTACAAGCTATTAAGCGATAGAGACACAAACTTCAGCCAAAATCTTCTTTTTTTGCACCATTCTACAATATATCCGACTTTTATGCACGTCTAGCCATTTTTCAGATTTTGCTATGTTTGGACCCCAAACCTCATAATCAATTTTCAATTTTCAACTTTGGGTCAACCTTCAGGGTCATTTTTAAGCACGAATTTCGGGTCCAAGCTAACTATGCATCCAAGTATTGGTGTGATGGCTGTGCCTCACCGCGTCTTCCGATCCTCGATATCTATCTTTGCTGTCGAGATATTGCCAAAACCAAATTTGGCAGAGTTGGCAGATTTTACAGCGTATATTCCTATAACAAGTACCATATTTTGCAATTAAATCATGTTCAAGTTCCTAAGTTAAGTAATAAATCACGCTTTGGTACACCTACTGGTATTATACATGTCGTATCTAAGCTCGAATTCGACAAGCTTGAACCAATTATGTCTTTTTACGCTAAATTTTGTTCTCCTGTTTCTCAACTAACCATTAGGACACTTTGGCTTAGGTGATTATTAAAATGTGTTTGAAACTTAGTTTTCTACTCGTTGTATTAGTTTTAGATTGATATGTCGAAAAAATATTTTCTTCATATGCTTTTAGAAGGGGCTTGATTTATTTTCATAACATTCAAGGCAATAAATGTTATCTGAAAATACATGATACAGCAATGCAAAAATAGAGCTACAACATAGCTACCTAATAATATTTTTTTGGTCAAAAAATACCAATTTTTGAGTGAGAAAATCTCAAAAAACAGAATTGACTTTTACCCATTTGAATGGCTTCATTTTGGCCCTCTAAACATAGGACTGAGAAATTGTAAATTCATTTTGGTCGCGACAAGATTTCGATTTCTAGCAGAAAAAATAAAGCCACAGTTGTAAACAAGATATTGATGTGTAGGTATTGACATGACGGTTTGCTTGGTCAGCTTTATAGAGCTGAATGTGCTCAAAATATGCTTGATTTTACTTAAAAACTATCAAAAAGGGGGGTTTTTGAATATTTGAAAATTGGTAATATGAAAAAGTGTTTCTATAGCCTTGCAATATATATGTTTAGATGCAGAATCCATTTATTGTCACAACACACTTATTACGCATATCCGATATACTTATTATTTTTTTGAGATATCTAGCAATAAACTACGAAATATCATGGAATTTGGGTTTGGACCAAATGGACACACAGTGCTGAGATTCAAACTACAGCCTATTTTGCCGCTGAGAATGAGTGCACCATCTATTCTCAATTTGGGAACACAGCACGACTCTAATTGTTGGCAACTTGGGTATGTCTCAATACGAATCGATAGCCTTGATACTGCATATAACACGGATTCAAAAACCATTTTTATTTACCTTCATTTTTGGACAAAGTATATACCACTAAATAAGAGATATAACCTTTTTCACGCTTAAAAACATAATTTGCAATTATTGATATCTTTACAAAATATTAAGCTATGGAAACACTTTTCAGCCAAAATATTTCCCGTTTGAACTATTCTACAACATATCCAATTCGCAAATATTTCTGACCAGCCATGATTCAGATTTTGCTATGTTAGTTTTTGGACCCCACACCTTATATTCGATTTTCAATTTTCAACTTTGGGTCAACTTTCAGGATTGTTTTGATGTACTAATTTGGGGTCCAAGAAAAGTATACATCCTTTAGTACTAGTACAATAATTGTATTTCATCACGCTCTCCGAATGCCAATATCTATCTTAATCGTCAAGATACTGCCAAAAGCAAGTTTTTGCTGATTTTATATGAAGTTATGCGGATAATGATTGAACAAGATTTGGTTTTAGTATAAAAAGAGATGCCTTATCTTATGTCTATAAACGTCTGCAGTTGCCTTTTTGGAGTTTATTCAGAAAGTCTTTATCACGTTAAAATAACACGTTTACTACACAACATTTCGCTGTGCTCTTTATATTAGGAAAATGGAGATGATTTTCCATATTTAAAGAGAACACATTCTAAATTATACAGGAAAGATGTTCTTTAAAACAGATTATATATAATCGCAACGGTCGCTTGTCAGACTCAAATTCAGGAACAACTCGATTTGTGTCAATAGTGACAGAAAGCTTTTGGTATGTAGTATACCCGACCTAAAAAGAAAAAGCCTTCTTGTGATGAGAGGTATATTTTTTTGTTGTTTTTGCTCCACTCGATCAATGAACTGAACAAATATTCAGCTTAAGTGTAAAGACACTGCTAACAACAACCTAGAGCATACTACTTATTATCTATTAGCATTAGAAGTACTGTATGTCATCCACAATTTTTGTTCATACATTAAAACTATGCGAAATCGGGCATTTTGGGCTAAAAACAAATTTCGGTTTTTTCCTGTTTTGTCCATTAATTTTTCGATACAATTTACTTTAATCATTGCAAAGTTACATAGAGTACCAAATTTTGTATCAATTTGTCGTAGATTATGCTTGGAGACTACTTGTGATAAATTTGGTATCAAATATGCAATTAAAAAGCTTACAAAATGATTTTTTTTGGCAGACTGATCCATTTAATACAAAAAAATACACATCCTTTTTTAAATTCAGCTTTGTGCTCAATCAAAGGCTTAGGAGGTATTGCTGGTAATTATACCACGATAAATCAGTACTGAACCATCTCTCTTTCAAGAAACCAGCAGTGCTAAAAGATAGATCAGAATTACTATATTATGAATACAATACCAATAAAAAGCACAAATATGTTAATACCATAGTATTTTCAAAATGATACTGCTGTATGTCGTAAATTTGGCAATTTTGATTTGTTGTACTCGGCAATGTGGAGACAAGAGATGTCGATTGTAATGCACCATTCAAATGCTACAATGCATTCAAACTTGGCTGTCATAATTAGAAGTCTAGAGAAGAACTATGCGACTTGAAATAGCTGTTTTTCCTATTTTGTCATATTTTCATCGAGGCTTTAAATTGAAATAACTTTTCATTCAAGCAACCAATTTTCAAATCATAAAAAGTATCATATCCCACAACATCAAGGCTATCTCATTACATAGCTTTGGTACACCAGTTTACAGTTTTTCCCTTAATTTTGTCACTTTATATTGTTTACTGGTTTGCACGCATTTACTGTTTACGCGATAATACAGTCACTGTTAGGCGCATTAAAAAATAGCAACCCATCCCACCTTTTTTTTGCTGCTTTTTTACTACTTCTATAAAGCTATTATTTTACTATCATATACTCTTATTATACTTGATTATTTACGATACAAACGCGTGTACTTTGTGTTCATTGTTGCTGGTATTATACATTCTACCTCTTTAATTCTGGATAAAGTCGATTTTTTTCCTTGAAAACAGTAAATATTACCCACATTTTTTGAAAGACCATAACTGACACTTTTATACACGTTTCCTATAGAACCTATCACAAGAAAACAATATACAGGATGGCGTGTTTCTAGTGCAGTAGTTCATTCAGGTATTATCATATTTATTATTCTGTTTTTGCAAGTGCTTTTTTACTAACTGAAAAATCTTTTTTGTTCTACATTTGTAGATTTGGTTCTCTCTTCATGTCAAGTGGATGGCCTATCACTGAAACTTGACATGAGGTCTTTATCCGGGTCATACAGGAGCATGCAGGCTGTTTCTACTCATCGACTGTGCTTGCCCTAGCAGTTCTTGAGATGGGCCATTTTATCCCAAGCCGTGAAGTGTGGTAAGGCATTTTTCAGCTATTTAGGGGGGTATTCATTGAAATTTTACCAATTTCTATTTTTGGTCGAATTTCAAGCTCCGCCCTACATCAAAACAGGGGGAAACCCTGTTTTTTTGTTTTTAGGATTAAGGTGTTTACTTAGCCAAATTAATCGTGCGATTTATAATTTTTCAGCACTTTTTTATGTGTATTTAATTTTTACACGAAAAATAAAGATAAAAACCATAATAAACACAACTAAAAAAATACATCATAATCTTCCCACTTTATTTGAACATAGACAATTAGCATGACTGAACTTATATTGAAACGTAAAGCTGATTCATAACGAACATTTAATGTAGTTTCAATCCATTGTTTATGTAACGATACTTTCATTTATTACTTCATCATCGTCCCATATTACCATTCTTTAAATCAGCATTGATGCATCAATAATCCTAAAACCGGGTGTCAAAGAATAAAACATCGGATCATGTAAGAATATGCCATTTGGGATAGATGCCATCTACCATATCCCCCGAATATCATTTATCCTCGCATCGCTTCCCTCAGTTCGTAAAAACTATATAAGCTTTTTACCTTTGAATAATACGAAAATTTCAGTGTTTAAGAGGAGGAAACCTTTGATAAACTTTATTTAATGCTTTATTAACAAGCGTGTCTAATATTTTCTAGTTTTATTGCAAACCGCTACAAGAAAAAATAGCTTTATGCCTATCTTCTTATCATAATTAAAATGATATTATCCTTATTATTGACCACAAGAAGCTCAATTTCTTGTATGAAGACTTAAATAGAAGGATTGCCATCACAGATTATACTATGAAGCATTACTAGTTGACCACAATCTATGCTATTTTATTTCCTTTTAAAGAACAAAGAACAACAATATTGATGCCATAAACATTTAATAAAATAGCTTTATTAACGGACAAAAAAGAATCTGTTGAATAATAATAATAAAGTAAGCGTATGGTATTTCTCCTATTTGAATATTTTAATGTGCTGATTAGCCAGCAAAGAAAGAAGAGGCATTATAAAAATTACAACTGTGGAAGCATATTATTGCTCATAAAAGATAACTTTCATGATTGCCCTTATCTTTTTCGTTTCTTCATGGGCTGCAAAGGATTTTGATGTTTTTGTTCTTGTAATTGATATAACTGTTGTAGTCTTTGCTGTTGCTGTTGCTGTTGCTGTTGCTGTTGCTGTTGCTGTTGATGACTATGGTAGCTTTCATTTTGCATTAATCCAATGGGTAGAGGCAAATGATTAACATTCGGTGTAGTCGGTGATACCATACTATGATATTGATGGGAGGAAGAGGTGGATGAAGAAGAAGTATGAGGGTGATGGGAAAGATATGATGCAATTTTAGTGGCATCTACCGGCAAAGCTGCTGGTAGATTGTGTATGGAAGGAAGTCTATTATTATTAATGTAGTTGCTTTTAGTTAAAAAGTTATTGACTGCAATGGGATCTAAATCGTGAACATGTAATTGGAATTGTAAGATAGTTTTCAACATGTCTTCAATTGCCTTGAGTCTATCTTCAATGGCTTCCAGAGCTATTTTCGAAGGTCCTCCATGATTTCGTTTATCGTCCGCTTGTGAAGCTGTTGGATAAACACAGGCAGTGCTTGACTTTTGACAATTTCTACATGGTTGTTCTCCATTACACTTTGTTTTTTTACGACGACATTCTCCACATGCACTCATTATTTTGGCTCGTTTTTTCCGAGGTTCCACCGTTGTTGCGGCTGATGGATTAGCAGCTTCATGGTGTTGTGGTAGTGGTTGTTGCTGCAATATGTCCTGAGGCATTTTTTTTATTATGCTGATTAGAGAAACTGAGGGAAGAGTGGGAGATTGAAAGAGGTTAAAGATTAAAAAATTTAAAGGAAAGGAGGTAGAATTATATTAATAATAATATCAAAAAGAGAGGAGAAGGAGAGGTGAAAGAGAGAAAGAAAGAAGGAGAATAGAGTGAGAAGAGAAAAAAGAAAGGGAGAAAGGCGGGGAAACCAAAAAGGAATCGGAAAAAGATCAAAGCTTTGTAAGACATCAAAGTGTCCCTATTTCCTTTCATCAAAACAACAACAATTAATCAAATGCATTTCAGTAAAGTGTTCTCATTTTCAAAATTATTTTTTCTTATTAAAAATATATTGCTATAATGATGGAAGTGTATTGAGGCAAACCGTACAAATGGCCCCAAGTGGCTTTCGAAATCACTCATAAGTTTATTGGCAGTATTAAGAACGGAAAACAGACAACAGCAAGCAAGCTGCATTCGAAAATCCATCATTATTCATCTAAATATCCTATCGAAAAGCCGTCTTACTACTAGATAGATAAGAGTATCAATACATCGCGCTGGTAACAAAGACTGAGTGTTGCGCAAAAATTGAAAACTGTATAACTGTTAATCTAACCGTTATTCCGTAAATGCCAAACCACATTATGTTATCAATTAACCTTCCTTGCAACCAACAAAAGGTACCATGTAACACACACAAACCTGCATGTTGCTATTCAACAAGCTCTTTCTAAAAAAAAAATATATCTGTATCCTTGTTTCACCCTTACATATTTTGACAAGCATTTTAGAGTATTGTATCGATAAAACAAGTTATACTTCGGGTGAAGTCAAATTGCCCAGAAAAAGGAGAAAAATTTATTTATCTTATATACTAATAATGTTAATAAAAGTTTTATGCCTTATTTTCATTGATTTATAGAAATCTTAGTTGATCCGACATCATTTATGGGTGCAGTGCCATATAAACTAAGAGACTATTACAAAATATAGCCTAGCATTCAAAGCAAATGTTTAGTGAAGCTATTTGTTAAGGTTTTAGCTTTTAATGTAAATGGTGGCATATGCGATTGATTATAAGAAGAGTGATCGACGATATTTATACAACGAGCCTTTAATACACAAGTGCCATCACATAGTGTAATATGTATATGAGTATTCTTTCTCTTCTTGTTCGAAATCTTTTTGCTCACTGTTTTTTTGTTTGCCGCATATCTACAGGCAAAATATACTGATCCATGTCAATTGTCTTGATATTTGCTTTTCTTTCGTCCGTTTTTAATGATTCGCATACTTTTAGTAGGTGTTCTACTGTACTTGACAATTTTGTTTTAAAGCAAAAGCGATTTTAACTAGTTTCAAATACCTCAATCAAATCATAGCCATTCAATAAAGATTTGATTACACCGCCCTTTAACTCACGCTATATATTTGAATTACAAGATACTTTTAGTAATTTACGCATTCTATCAATATAGTTTGTTTTGTAAATTATCAATGGGCCAAATAATACGTGCCACGAAGGTTTTGATGTTAGCTGCAGGCAGGTATGGCACACACCTCAATACAGTGTTTAAATAAGCTTTTGCAGCGAGAGCAGAATTGAGGTAATCCTTGTACAATTTTAAGGAATTTTTTGATGATTGGCAAGTGAGCTCTCCTACATAAGCAACCTCTATCGTTATTCAAAAAAGCAGGCTGTAATTTAACACTGGACGCAGCGCTGATTGTCATCAAAGAAAAACCCAATAGTCGGGCCCCAGAATATAACGAGATATGGCATTTCTGAAAAACGCTCTTGTTAAGTGTCAAGTACTCTATGGCCTGCATTACATGGTGTTATAACTAACATGCGCACATATATTATTCTCGTCGCTCTTTTATAATCGAAAGCTTTGATCTTAGACAATTTTACACCGTTTATCGCTTTTATAGCATTACCTATTGAGCGCATTACGACATTAGGTTCACAATATGTATTCACACTTTCAGTCCTTCAATTTCATATTATTTCTAGTCGATAAAGCTCTTTCGCTTAAAGTTACTCCTTAAGCCAACAAGAAGAATGTAATCAGAAGAGTTTATTTTTCTCTTTTACTTAGGTTGAACTCTTTGCACAGAAATTGTTCACGGTAGTTTGCATCGCTGACATTCCATTCGTAATTTAAGTTGTCTTCTGCATTCATCAATAAATGCTAGTATTTCATTAATTACTCAATAAATCACTAATAAAAGTTTAGCGATAGCAAGCTAAACAACTATGACAATAGCTCTGTCAATACAGCAATTATCAATTTATCTTTTGGTACATATTTTACTACAAGAGGTGTTTTGATCTCTTACTAACGTTTATTTTTTCAAATATTTAAATGGGTTTGCCGCTGCTAGTTAGTATGCCGTGAGTATTTCTAGGCAAAGTTTGCGATCATTATAGCATATTGTATCAGACAACGTGAGACAATCGATTGATAATATCCCCCTCCCTTTTTTCATGGCTTGCGCGGCTCTGAGTTGGCGATTTGAAAAGTGGATATTGCCAGACATTTAGTGTCCATCACAATTCATAATGGGTCTTGCTTTTTTAAGTCATGAATCGTAACCAAACTACAATATCAGTGATATTGATAAAAGAATACTGATATCGTCAGCTAAAGCAACACACATCTTCAAGCCTAATTATACTGAGGCTTTTCATAACAAAGTTGGAAACTCATGTTAAATTTGCAGAAGAATGGTTACATAAAGATGTGAATTCAATTGTAATGAAGAATAAAAGTGCCGTACAGATTACAGCAGTACAATCAATGTTTATACATGTGCAAATTGCACGGTTATTTCCGTGGTTCATCACATGGTATGCAGATAAAATACGGGGCTATATTTAATTGATATCTCAACTATCAAGAGAACGTAATATATCCAACATTTCTTAAATAAAATGACATGCTCTTACCTCTTTTTTAATGAATTTTATGGAGCAAAACAATACAATCAGCAACAGCAGCAGCAGCAGCAGCAGCAGTAGTAGTAGTAACGAAAGCAGCGATAGCTTGTCAAGGGATAAAGGGCTACTCATATCCCAGCAACGCGAAGATACTCTTCCATTATCTTGTATCCCACCCAACAGCTCAAGCCAAAACAGCAAAAAAAACTCAATTCAAAGTAGATTAAGTAACATATTTTACGCAACGTCTCCAATGATGGCAGAAACAGCATCAATGAATGTTGCAGCATTAACTAAGCAGCACATGACACGTGCCATGCATTTGTCCAACAATGGAGGGACAGTAGCATCGCTAATGGGAAAAGCAAAGGAAGTTCAGTTATCTTATACGATTTTCGACTATTCTTCTCATTCGGGCTCGTATCACCCTCAAAATATTATGGTAAATAAACCTACACAGCAAGCGTCAAGATGGTCAAGTGGTTTGCACGATCACGAACAATATATAACCATCAAGCTTGACAAAACTGCAGTGGCTCGTAAGATTTTTCGGGAACTTTTTTCTCGTTTTGCCTAATTGTGAATACATACTAGGTTCGATTACATTCGGTAAATTTCATAAAGGTCATGTATGTAATCTGAAAGAATTCAAAGTGTTTGGTGGAATGGACCCGAAAGAAGATATGATTGAGATTTTGCACAATGGTTTAAAAAACGATACGGAACCAGAAACGTTTGCATTGAAGAATCAGCATGGAAATATGGTAAAAGAAAACAAGAAATTATATGAAATACTAATGTCATGAATAGATATTCCCAGTTAGATACATTAAAATCGTGCCACTTTCCGCATTTGGCGCGAATTTCAACTATAGTATATGGTACGTTGTAGTGCGAGGAGCAAATCAAGAAAACATTATTCAGCGTGTATGTGCAGAATATGAAAATGTAAGTCTGTCCTTCTTACACCGCCCCTTTTCTTTTTCAAATACTGGACGACTTTGGACGATGTGAAGGCAGCTGAATAAACAACCCAAACGTCAGGATGTAACGCATGCCTCAACAATTTTAGTCGACTGCAAATATTATCCGATCGCACATTGTTTTGAAAGGACATCTAAGCGAACCTTTGTGAATTTTCTACGCCAAACAAACAATAACGCATTCAAGTTGATATTAGAAAAGACTCTAAAAACAAGCCAAAGAAACGCCCTGAGCCAAACTTGATAGGAAAGGGGCATACAATATTACATTCACTCATATTTTTTTCTAGTATAAAGAGACAGAAACGACGCGCCTATGTTTAAAATACTTTCGGCAAAAGAACATGATGGACGTATTTCATATTCTGAAAAACAGGACTGGCGTCGAACTAGAACACCCACTCGTATCTGATCTACACCGATGTTTGGTAGTCGATGCCGATTTCATAGCAGCAGAGCAAGTTTTGCATACAGTCTACCAGCGTAACATGTATAAGCCGTACACCGACAGTGTAAAATATGCCCCCATTTGGAGACAGATCCAGGCCTCCAATGAAGACGGAGAAGCGCCTTGCGCAAGAGGGGGTCATCAGATGTGTATTGACGTGCAAGATAGAATGATTTACATCTTGGGCGGTTGGGATGGAAAACATGATTTATCTGATTTTTGGTGCTACGATATACGGGAAAATCGATGGTCATTGTTAAGCATAGATACTCGAATGCAAGGTGGGCCCAGCCCTCGTTCATGCCATAAGATCTGTTTTGATCCTGTCAGCAGATCAATATTTGTTTTAGGCAGATATGTGGAGTCTCCGGCTTATGCTGGCCAAACGCTTGAATCTGATTTTTATCGATACTATATTGAATTTGATCAATGGGTCAAAATCAATGAAAGCACTGCAGAGGCAGGTGGACCTGAATTAGTTTACGACCATCAGATGTGCATTGATCCTGACGGCGAAATGCTATATGTGTTTGGCGGTAGAACAGTGACTGGAGACACTGCTATACAAAACTATAGTGGATTCTATTCTTTCAACATCAAAACGAACCACTGGAAACTTGTGAGGCAAGTCATATATGTTGTGCTTTCCATATCTTTTCATTCCTGCTAAAATGAATATATACAACAGGAACGACGATGCAAAATCTTGTGCGGCAATGGGACCTACCAGTTTAAAACCAAATTCAGCTCTGCTCAAGTCTCGCGTAGGACATTCCATGTTGTTTGACCAAAAAAACAAATCATTATACATATTTGCAGGTCAACGAGGAAAAGATTATTTGTCTGATCTTTACCGCTATCAAGTGGACAAAGATATTGTCACAGAGATTGCCCAAGATTATTCCAAGGATGCTGGTCCCGACGCAGGTTTTACTCAAAGAGCAACTATTGACGAGGATTTACAAGAGCTGTACGTTCTGTCAGGCTATATGCGCAATTCCGGAGGCGACATAGTTAGGAATACGTTGTGGGTATACTCTATTGAAAAGAATGAATGGCAAAAGGTTTTTCAAAACGAAAACCGAGATTCAGAATCCTGGGCACGTATCAGTAAATTCGAACCAGGCCCTCGATTTGCACATCAGATGGTGTATGATCCCGTCAGCAAAAAGCAATATATATTTGGAGGCAATCCAGGCGACAATTCAGACACTACCAAACGCTTAGATGACTTTTGGGAGCTTGTACTCTCCAAGTAAGTGATCTGCAAGCGTTTAGAACATGAATACTTACTCTCTACTAGGCCCGATCCCTCTTCTATTTTGCAAAAGAGTTTCTACATGATTCGTATGCAAAAATTGAAAGAGTTATGCAGCAAAGTTTGTAATCAGCAACGTCATCATTCAGATGAAGACAATGATGATACAATGATTGCCCTGGATTATTTGAGAAGCCAAGTTGCGCCTGTTGTCAATCATGAAAACGAATCAGAATCAAAGGATTTCCATCAGATTTGTGCGAACTTTTGCTTGCTGGAAACCTTGAACGACGACAACGAGCAAGACGACAGTAGAGATTTGTTCATTTCTGACATTATGAAATCAGAAGGTTTGTGTAAATTATGCATTTAGTTTTTGTTGACATTGTATGTCTAACATATTTGCTTTGTTATTTTGTTGTGCGCTAGATGCCTTGTATGTGGAAAGAAACAAGTTATTTGAAAAATTATTAGAGTACATTCCTCAAGACATGAAAGAACCTTCGGGAAAACTAACAAATGCTGTTAGAATGATATAAGTTTGCCTAATTCTGCATTACAAGTTCCATTTTTCACGTCTTTTCTTTCTCTTCTCGATTCTAAAATGATCACAGATCCAATTCTAAAAAATAAAATTATTGTGATTCATGGTATCATGATGGCATTTGTGTGGCTATTCGCTGTGCCGGGGGCGATCCTACTAAGCATGTACGCAAGAAAAAAAAAGAAGCCCTGGGGACCAAAAGCACACATGTTGATCATGGCATCAGCAGCATTTTTGCCGTACACCGTTTCCGCCATGTTGGCATTTACAGTTGCAGGTCAAATTAAACCCAAGCCTCACTCAGTAAGTGTAGCATACCATAATTAAAATTCAACATTTTAACAGCTTGTGAAAAGAGCATTGGCACTGCCTTATCTTTAGGTTTGTGGTGTCAAGTGATATTAGGAGCAGTCAATCATGCTGTTTTCAAATATAGACTGAAAAATAATTGCTTGCCAGATAAACGACCATGGAATAATCATGTTCATATTTGGTTTGGGTCTACTTTATCCGTTTTGGCATTGATCAATATACCATTGGGCATGAAGATTAAAAGAGCACCCCTAGCAATGTATATTATATATGCTATATGGGTCACCCTATTGGCTATAGTCTACATGTATTTAACTTGGATGAAGGAGACTCGAGTACCTGTAGAATACAAAGCACATAAAATAGTTGATGAAACCAAATAAATATAGTAAACCCTGTGTCCAAATGTAAATGGCCAAGTAATCAAGAATCAATTGAAAGCCAGTTTTTATTATACCGTATAAGTAATGGATTACAATCAACATTCTTTTGTTTCTTTCTTTTCAAACAGCAAAAAATGACAACTGTATTGACGGAAACTACTAACCAACCAGTATTGCAACTGAATACAAAGTACATTTCAAAAATAAACACTATAGAGACAGCATCAGAAATATCAAAAAGAACCAGGGCGGACAACGTCAAACATAGTAACAGTGCATTTTCACATGTTTTTTATACTGTGATTCTCTATACATTACATTTTCTGTACATTTCATTCATTGCTTTCAAATCATTACACTCATACCTCGAAAATCTGCTGTTAATCACGCATCACAATCAGCACGATATCCACCAGCGTATTCAATTCGATAAAACTCAACTAACAAAGATCCCAGAGCACCTCACAATAGCTGTCTCACGGGAATTATCAAACACTAGATCAGATAAAGACTGGAAAAAATTGATGTATGATGTATCCATGGCAACGTGCTGGGCCTGGGATTTTGGCGTAAAGGAAGTATCCGTATATGATGCATCTGGTGTCATCAAATCAATGTCAATTGATTTGCACAAACAGCAATCCACCATACTACATGATTACATGGTCAAGTATAACAAAGGAGAAAAAAAGAGACCATCAAGTATGCTATTTTTTGTTTTTCCTTTTCTGACAACTATTAACTGATTACAGTGGTAAAATTCTCTATTTTATCCATTGAAAATGGCAAATCATACGTGGGACAAGTAGCACAACAAATGGCAAAGGATAACCATGGTCAAATTGATATTAAATTAGTCGATAAATACATGCACAGTAAGGGTAGTTGCCGAGATACACTTTTTTTGTCTTAATTAATTATTTTAGTGAACTCTGTGTCTGATCCTGACTTGATGATACTGTACGACGGCCTTCCACATAATTACGTTTCATTGGATGGTTATCCTCCTTGGCATATCCGTTTAACTGAAATTGCAAATTGCTCTGATTATCATGCTTTGAATTACCACTTGTTTTCCAAATGTTTATATAGATTTTCAAAAGTACAACAACGATTTGGTCATTAAATAGTTTATCTCTTTTTATTACTATTGGCGCTGCCGCCGCTGTTAATGTTATTGTCAAATAATAAACCGCCAATGAGTTTGTTCAGCGATTTCTTTTCTTTCACAGGTGGTTGTTCCTGAAATGAACCTGATCTACTTGGCGTGTATTTTGTGCCATCAGAAAAATCATTTGTGAGGAATCGAAGACCTCGAAGATAATTTGAGAAATGATTGCAATTCCCGCATGTGCAATATTCTTTATCTCGCTCACTTTTCCTGTTGTGATATTGATTGACCAGACAGAAATTACACTGTGCTGGCGAATGTTTGTGTTGGGACGAGTTTTGGCATAAGACACAGGAGCAAGTACCATGGCCTTTGGTAGTTCGGTGTTCGTCATAACTTTTGTATAAATGCAAAGAGTTTGTTTGAAAGTAAATGGTTGCTTGTTGTATATCAAACAGAAATCTGTCTCCTAACTGCTTGCTACTAAAGTGCAACGGTGGAAGTAGTTTGCTTACAAGCGTACAGGGAAGAGCTGGATTGGAGCTGTCAGTGGATGGTGATGTACTAGTATTGTTTGAGTGTTTCGGTGATGGCGGTGGGAATACATAGAATTTTGCAAGATAGTTGCAGGCAACAACAAATTCATCAGAGCATAAATGGTTTGGGAAAAATTGCTGAAATAAAGCTGTATAATTCAACTTCATTCTTTGAAATGCTGCTTCATCCCCACCATCAAAACATTTTTCTGCTCTTTTTTTCAGTTCCTTCTCCCATGATGTACCCGTAAGCATTTTGCATACATGATTTATATCATTGCGTAGCTGTTGACTATCGTTTTTGATTATCTCACACAACTTGTCCAGACTTTGTCTCCATGTATCGTCAGTTGGCTTTAGTAATTTACTAGTAATTGAGGCCAAGTTTTCGCTTAATTGTGGTAGATCAACTTGGGGAGCTTGCTCGCACTTCACCTCGTTTTCCAGCTGTTGCAACTTTTGAGTAATCTGATTGCACGTATCCTCGATCCAAGCCGCATCGTCTTTAAGAATTTCCAACTCTTTATTCGCTGCATCTGTCTTTTCGGATTCCTTTTTTATTCTTTGTGAATAGCCTTCATTTATGTTTTTACTGATTTGGTCTAATATACTATGGAGGGCCTCCAATTCGTGGACATTTGATAGTTGAGTCGTGTCAAGATTAATGCCTGCTTCTGTGGCCATTTGAGCAACATATCCTTCCAATTGTGTGGTATCAAAGTTGTTTAATTGCGTTTTGCCATCAGCAACAGATGGTGTATCCAAAGACCTTTCATCAGCATCAGTATCTTGTAGACCTGCACGTAGACACGCACACACAACATTTGAAGAAAGTTTTTAGCCATGTACAGCAAAATTTTATACAACTTCTTGAATTTTTTTACCATTATTGATGCGTATTGACTTTCTAACCTCGGCAGGATACGAGGATGGACTTGGACTGAGCATTACGAAGCTTTTTGGGCGTGGTTTGACTCCCAAGTTATTAACCTCAGTTTCTTGTTGAATGCAGTCAGAGTCTCGGGATTTTGTTAAAGATTCTAGCCTCTCTGTAGATTTCCAAGCTGATTTGGATAGCTTTTCAAAAGCATTACTCAATTCCTTTTTTTTCTTTTTGTTCTGGTAACCTGTTTTTTTACGTAAAATTCAGCATGGATTCATGTAAATATTGGTTAAAGTTTGTAAAATATACCAGAGAACATAAAATCTAATAAT
>MU619332.1:20795-70735 GCA_025201805.1 Parasitella parasitica
AAAAAAAAAAAAAGAAAAGATCCACCTAAACAGTTTAAATAAACCTTTGTTACATTTTTGCCGAGCCACACTTGTTGCCAAGTTACATTTCTTCTAGATCCGGATTAGCTGATAAAGTACAAGCGCGTTGCTCTTTACTCCCTGGTATTGTACAGTGTGATGGTGCACTGGGGATATATAAATGTTTGAAGTTATAATAGTATAAACAGGGTACCTCATACATTCAGGGATAAGGAGGTGAGTTCAATTGAGGAAGCATAGCTTAGCCTGCATAATCTGCTGAAAAGAAATACACACTTGAGCTTCAAGTGATTCACGAATCGCTGTTTGGCTACAACAAAGAATTAAGAGAGCAAAAGCGTGCCTGGGTTGTGCAACAGGTTGCACTTTTTGTTCGAGTACCGATCCGCGCAAAGAGCCATTTGATTCATGTTAATTAATTACAACATTCGAAGTGTTTGTTCAGTAACAGGTTGCCTCAATAAGCGAATCAACAGAGCAGAATGCCCTTTATTATTTTTATCTTTACAGATTTTCTGTCAAGGCAGACGAGAGACGAGAAACAAAATCCTTCAACAAGGTTTGAAGAGAAGTAATCGGGAGACATAGCTTATCAGTTTTAAACGGATGTTTAAATGAACTTTTTTGTCATATAATATAACAGACACATCTTTGTCAAACATTATTCCCTCTTTTCTCTTTCTTTTCTTCGTTCATTCTTTAATTGCCATGTCGGCAGAACTAAAATCGCCTCAAGATCGCCCGTTATTATACTCAAAAGAGCGCCTTTTAAAACTATATGGCGTAGATCTTTTTGCGGCTGTTGCATCTGCTGCCATGGTTTCCCCTTTTATCGCTGTAGTGGACAGGTAAATCAAGAAGATTAAGAAATAGATATATTTTCTTGACTTACACCGTGAGCATTGTATGCAGATCGATTATAGAAAACTTGAATGGAAAGCGCAATTTAATAGATGGCCTGAAATTCGGTCTTCGATCATTTTTTTCGAAACCCCTCCAATTCACAACATCCAGACAATTTGGTATCGTACTTGGTCTCTATTCTTCGACTTACCTTACAGCCAACGTCGTGGACACAACCTGCGAACAATACTCGGTGGATCCGTCCAAGACTTCTTTGTATAAATTCGCTGCCACCAGCTTTATAAATATATTTCTTTGTGTATACAAAGACAAGGTCTTTGCTAGCATGTTTGGTGTGTCTGTCAGCAAGTCTCTCCCAAAACTAAGCTATCTGTTGTTTGCAGCTAGAGATTCGCTCACGATTGCAGCAAGCTTTACTGCTCCAAGTTATATTGCTAATGCTCTGCAAGACAGTTCTATTATATCAACCGAAAAGTCTGCAAATGTGGTTGCCCAACTAGTGTGTCCTGCTGCAGTTCAATTGGCAAGTACACCTGTACATCTATACGCTCTTGATCTGTATAATAGACCCACTGTTTCGATGGCCCTGAGGGGCCAATTGATCAAAAAGGAATACGTTAAGAGTACTTTTGCTAGAATTGGACGTATCGGTCCTGCTTTCGGAATTGGAGGCGTGGGAAATACTTTCTTAAGAAGCTATCGACATCAAGTCTAACATTTGATATGCAATCGCTGCATATATCATAAATTAAGACTTATTAAACGGCTCTTTGAATTCCTTTGTTTTTTTTCATGCATCCTTTAAATGACATTTATGACCGTATTTCAATAAAACATTTTACTGCTACTATTATTCAGCCAAAAAGTAAGTACTTTTGCAGACTAGTTCTGATATATGCGTCGCCCAGTGGAGATAATGTATGTATAAGATGCCCTGATTGTGGAAGTATCAGAAAAGTATAGATCATGGCTTGTTTTGTTCTTAACGCAAAGTTATGGGTCTTTATGCGCTTTTTTTTTGTTAGAAAGTTAGTGTTTTTACCTAGCCCATGCATTGGGAGAAAGGACATGTGTCAAATGAGCTGAGGCTGATGATTCCAGCATGTCTAATTTTGGATAATAAGCGTTGCCTTTACGATAGCAAAAACTTATGGGCCAAAAGAACTTGTACGCATTACCAGTACTCCTAAATACAGTTTCTGTGTAAAAAGGGCGATGTTGTCAATCCAAAATAGTCAGCAAAAAGTAACGATTGTCGGTGTAAGATACTCAATATACGTTCCATAACTTTGCAGAGGGTGTAAAGCTGCAATCAGTCTATCTTTTGTAGATAAATCAACATTCAATTCGCCGCAATTCATATATTGATCTTATCCCTAAAAACCTTCTCTTTCGACGAAAAGCTACCCCACTGGTAGTTCTCTCAAAGTATAAAAGTTAATTTAAGAAAAGATGAAGGAAGATGACGTTAGGATTTTAAATGGTGTAAGACGGTTTTTAATTGCCATTGCTCATATTCCACCAAAATTCAGAATATAAGGCTCTTTTTACAATGGCTTTTACGCAAAATTTAATATCTTTTGTTTTTCTTCGCTCAATTTTAAGCGCATGTCAGCGTAGTTCATTAAGCAGGTGGCGATTTTTGATGTATCCCCAGACATGTTAGTTTTTCATTTCACTTTCGATTAACGCAAGTTTATCATTCAAAAATGTCAAAAAAAATGAAATTACTGGAAAAATCGCTTTTTGTCTATGAAAAAGATGTTTATTATTTTGCAATTATATATAGTCTATGACGATGTAATAAGTAATAAAAATGCTGTGAGAGTAATCGATATTAGAGGATATAATGATGGTTTGTTTAATTCAACTGCAACTGATTCTTCAGAACCTGATTTGAGCAAAAAGTTCTTTACCAAGGATCCAATCCAAAAGTGCTGTGATTCTTCAGTGTCTAACAACCCCTTTTCATCAGCAACCACACCGATTCGCCAGCGTGGGTTCTGTTTAGCATTACTGAGGCCATCACCATCATCATCATCTACTTCGTCGTCATCATCAGCATTGTAAAAGCTGTCATCGTTATTATCGGCTTTGGAAGTATTGTTTTTCCCTTTACCAATTGCTTTAAATCGACAATTTCTACAAGGCGGATGAGGTGGTGTATAGAATGGGTTCGATAGATCATCTTTTGATATACCAGATACTGAAGATATCCAATCTAATAAACCAGCAGCATTTGTGAAAATTTCGACAACTGTATTCTGCTCTCCGTCGACGTGAGCGCTCAAGGGTATCGGGCATGTGAGTTGATCAGGTTTGGCATCACGGGCACCAAATATACGAGTTAGATCACCTAGAACGTATGGAACATTGATGGTATGATTCGTAGCAGGGTTTATTACAGATTGATACACAATCAGGGGCCCGCCTGAATCGCCATGGCATGCGACATGATTTTCTGTATCTGATCTACTTTCAATATAATCAACACTCTGTGGATCGAATTTGGTAATCTCTAATGGCAACAGCTGCAAAGTTTGCGCTAAATTTCCTTCCAAATCAGAATAGCCGAATCCAATCAATTCAGCTTTACTTGGCAATGAAAGAGGCATAAATGGAGACCAAAATGGCACTCTTTTCAAACGAGCAGATTTTCGTAACGGTGACTCCAATTGTATAATAGCAGCGTCGTACCTGACGTTGAGTGTTCCTGAGACATTGTACAACGGGTGAATTGTCCAATCAATAATTGCCATAGCTTTTTGTTTGTCGCGATGGATGTCATTGTACAGAGCGAAATAAGGGTTTTTTTCCTTTGCGTAATGCTTGGGGTGGACAGGAGCATCCAAACAATGAGCTGCAGTTAATATCAGAGGCGGGTCGTACGAAATCAGTGTACCACCGCAAACATGTGGGTTTCCAATCATGACATAAAACGGATACTTGTATTGGTTTGTAATGTCTTGACCAA
Organism: Parasitella parasitica; assembly: GCA_025201805.1. Classification (NCBI taxonomy): domain Eukaryota; kingdom Fungi; phylum Mucoromycota; class Mucoromycetes; order Mucorales; family Mucoraceae; genus Parasitella; species Parasitella parasitica. The sequence continues at coordinate 24,655 of MU619332.1, forward strand.
ATTGAACAGAATCAATGACATGAAAACAGCATGCTAAAACTATGCATATAATGATGAAATACATCTTTTTTTTTTTTTTTTTTTTTTTTTGTAGCTTGGAAATAGAAAACAATAGAAAAGAAAAAACGATGTTTTCACAAAACCTTACGTATATAACGAGAAATTGCTGTCAAATAACATACATAGCATTCCCTGTAAATGTGGTATTTATATAAAAGCCCCTTATAAATATTATTATTTGTTGCTAATAGTTATAGGCTTGTTGTGGTTGACCTGGAAATCCAGGAGTTGTTTGAGGGGCAACATATTGCTGCTGTTGTTGTTGTTGTTGTTGTGGAGGTTGTTGCTGGACCGGAGGGGAAGGCGAGGTATAATTGACACCTGAGTAACCTTCAGGTCCACTAGGCGAAGGCACATAAGCAGCATAATTTTGCTGTTGCGGCGGCTGTTGGCTTACGTCTTGAGAAGAGTAGTCAGAAGTACGCTGGAGTTGCTGTTGTTGGCTATCATATGAAGGTTGGTATGGGCTTTGTTGAGCATTATAATCATATTGAGGTTGTTGTTGCTGGTGTGGTTGAGGAAGTGGAGCACTGTTCACTTGAGGAGTAGCCGTAGTGTTGAAAGCATACATTGGCTGCTGCGATGTTTGATGCTGTGGAGAGGCAGCAGCGGGAGGACTTTGAGGCTGTTGCTGCTGCTGCTGCTGCTGCTGAGGCTGACCAGACGGTGGCTGATAATTGACATAAGGCTGCGACGAGTATGCTTGATATCCAGAGTAAGGTTGCTGGGTTTCAGGTTGAAAAGAGTGGTGGTTAGGTAGATATCCGCTGTAGGCACCTGCAGACAATGAAGAGTATCTAGCGACCGAATTGGAAAGCATGCTATCATACATAGTTCTAGCTTGCATGAATTTTTCATTTAAAGCAACCAATTCATCTGCACAATATATTAATTCTCTGGCACTAGCCTGTTCATATAGCACTAACCTTTCTTCAAACTATACTTCTCAATTAATTTGACAAGCTTGGGCCTGATGGAAAGAGTGCTGTTATACAGATTCTGAAGTTCTTCATTATCTGAAAACGAATCCTTGGCACGAGGATCATTGCTAGAGAGCAATTCCAATAAGCGGTCAATGTTACGAGTTTCATTCATAACATCATTCTCGACAGAAGCTTCTTTCAACAAATCAGAAGGGGAGGGATCTACGATCTTCTCAACATAATTCACAGGGAAGATGCCTGTCTTTCCACGCAATTCACCCTTCCACCAATCACGGTAAACACTCTCGATAACACGAATGATGTCTCCCTTCTCAAAACCAAGTTCGCCTTGCTCTGTAGGTTGAAAGTCATATAAAGCTCTAACTCTGGAAATCTGAGGAGTCTTATCTTCCTCTTTCGCCTAAAATAAATGAAAGTTAATGCTTGCATCATATGTCATTTGACCATTTGAATCTACCTTGGATGATGCATTGTTTGAAGAGGCTATAGTAGCTGAAGCCGCAGGAGCTGCAGACTAGCAGGATTACGTACATCAATATTGGCTTCTCCGCATTTTTCATTTAAAAATCTACTCACTTTATAAGAAGGACGGTTCTCTGACTCAGAAAGAGACAATGCCAAAGCAAGTTGGAACTCTTCTTCCTCTTTCTGTTTATCCAATTCAGACTAGTTTAATAAGAAATAGTCAAGCTGCAGTCTTGGCATATTTAGCAAATTTTCTTACTTGAGTAAACTCCTTTTTCGGTTTCTGAGGTGATGGGAATTGAATGCCCTCAGCCCGCAATGATTGATATACATCGCCCATTATTCCAAGCGAGGAATCAGTTCTAAATTCAAACGAGCACATTTGAATAAACTCCAAAATCCTTGTTCTGACCTTTGCGTGAACAGTCTATGTAACGTAAACATGATTAGTCAATGTGCTGCGGTTTGGAATGAGCTTCACTCTTACTTTCTCATGGACAAGGTCTGTTAATGTGTTGGTAAATGAGCGAGAAGAGATTTCACGATGTACTGTTATGTTGCAATTTTTAACCAAAGCTTCAGCCAACTATGCAAACAAGTCGAGTGTTAAAGTCCTGGACATAATCAATCAGACAAAAATAGTTACAGCAATAGCATAAAGTTGAACGTTTGGATTTTTGTTCTTCAAGCGAGTTTCCACCGCCGCGATACAATCTCTTGCACTAAAGAAAGGTTTAGTACAATGCGATTTTCGACCTGAATCACAGCGACACATACCCGTCAGGAGAATGAGAGACTTTATCAGTTACGGCCAAGATAAACTCCCAATTCTCAACTGTGAGATTTTCGTCGGTTGCGGTGGCTACATTTTATGTTGAGTAAACTGCATCTTATGTGCTTGAAACGAAACAAAACTTACCAACAAGCTTATCAAAAGGATTATTTGCTCTTGAAAACATGATTTTTCGATAGAAATAGGAAAAAGAGTAAAAGGAGATAAATATTCATAGTAAGAATCTCATACTTTTCCTGGACAGAGGATCCAATTATATTCATGACCCGGTGTGCTATTCCAGTGGGAGTTTTGATGTCAGTTGATTTCCATAAGAACTCAAATAATCGTTAACGAACGTCTATCCCAATAGGTAGTAGAAAAATCCAATCAAGAATATTCTGCGTTATTAAAATTTACAAGCTTCAGCAATGTATGAGGTTGAGCTCACCATCTTTTTCGAGCGGTTTTGGTCTGCCATTTTGCACGTTCCTACCGGTATGAGATTTTAACTATTGGGATGTTATGAAATGAAGGCGCTCTTTTCGCATTTTACTTGAATCTAAAGTAAAAAAAAAAAAAAGGCCATCTGAAAAGCTAGATAACAAAAAAATTTTCATACCTGAGAAGTGAGTACATTTTAGTCGAGACTTTATCAAGCCCATCCAATATTAAATCTATTTGTAAACTAAATACTAGGGTATTGCTTCTCATCTCAATCAACATATTTTTTACATTTAACGCAATACAGTTTCTTTAAATAGCCTCTATTGTCGTGGCCTCTAAAATTTTTCTGCAAACTTTTTCCAATTCTCTGCAATAACTTGAGCGAATAAACAATGATTGCACAGATAAAAGTGCGAGTACAATACTTGACCACGGCAATAGTAGCTTCGAATTATATTGGGTATTTTTATGATCCCACCTACAATGGACATTAAAGGTACAAAAACTTGACATTCTAAATAATTGAGGCGCTTATGTTGAGTCGAAATCAAACTAACTATTACAACAATCCTTATGATTGTCAATATCCAACTATTACAAAACAACCTTAACTTCAAGGTTATACCGTACCAGCATAAAACCGGCAGTAGCAGCAGCATATGTGATCTCCGACATTGATTTATCGCTAGACATGTTTCACGGATGCCAATTTGGATTTGTTTGATACAAATTCATCAATATCCTTAGAACTTCATAATACAACATACCTTATAAACCTAAGTAAGTTTGTAGAGAATTAAAATTCAAATATAATGGTGTGTAATTTAAATAAAAATTTTACCAAAAATCATGAGTAATTTAAGATTAAAGGAAAACGTGTTTTTCGACTGAAACTCTACAACATGCATAATTATTACCTAAAATGGTGATTAGGTATTAAAGATGAAGCAAAATAGAATGTTTTCACTTCATATATACCATAGTAAAAAGTTGTGTTTTTGTGGTCAAATTCGAGATGCTGTGATTTTCATCCATTTCGCCTTATGAACCTTCATGAAAAATCGTTGAAAATCAGTGATTTCTTTTTTACTTTTTTTTTTGGGTGGAAATGCATCAGATCAAAGCTGCTAATACTAGAAAGTCATTTGGTGCGGATTTAAGCATTTGAATCGGTCAGGAATGGCATAAATTTCATCCGAGTTGTGCAAAACAAGTCTGATAACAAAGTGTGTACTCCACATGCTGGTAAGATGTCTTCCTTCTTTTCAGTTCAATCAGCTTTTTGGAGCTGACTAGCAATCCACTGCCCTTTAGAAAACGCTCACCGGATGCCATCAACTTTATCAACAAACAAATTTTTTTATTAGGCCAGGTGGCCGACAAGAAAAGGTTTGATAGCAATGAGAAGAAGCACGGTTTTTGACCGCTGGTTTTATACAATTGGAATTCCCTCTTGATGCAGTCTATTTCGTCAAGAAGCAGCACGAAACCGGTGATTGTTCGTAGTTGCTTTGTACAGTCTGCAGCGCAAGCTTTGATTGAAATCGACCCTGACATTTCCAAGACTTTATTTTGCAGTTCAATTATAGACGAGCGATATTTTAGGCGCTATAGACTATAAACTACACGATACGGTATGTACAGTAGTAGAGCCAATAATGGCAGCACAACTGGAACACTGGTTTGACGTCCCGCAAGAGAAAACCTTGGTATGAACAACTAGTTTTGGATCCATTGTCGCATCTTTTCTCTCTATTTTTTTTAAAATTTTAATATCCATTAACACTGTTATTTATTTTGACCAGTATAAGCGTATAAAAAATGGAGTAAAATAATCCAAGTATTATTTTCCTCTTGTACATAAATCAGACATTAAAAACTCAAAAGAACTCTATTCGTATACACAAAAGCACAAAAGAAGCGCACTTTTTCACCTTGCGAAAACTTATACGAACGACACAGACACGCACCGATACATACTCATCACAAATGCAAACAAATATCGATTTCCAGCAACTTAAAGAGATTCAAGAGAACGAAATAGAGGCTTTGAAAGCTATTTTCATGGAAGATTTCCAAGAGGTGGTAAACAAAACAGCCTGGAAGGTACATGGCATTGAAAAAGAAAACGCTTTCATTATTCCCGTACTCAAGCAATTTTACAGGTATCTCATTCCGATCCAGAGTTCATCTTGCATCTTTACCCTCTCGGCGTGGAAGAAAGCGAGGCTTATACGACAGTAGACCTCAAAGTACGATTTCCAAAGTCGTACCCAAACAAACCACCCGAACTTCATCTGCTCAACCCTCGTGGATTATCTAACACCGTCTTGCGTCATTTAGCGCATTCGCTCCAGCAGACTGCCCAGCAACTACTTGGCCAGGAAATGACGTATGATTTGACCGATCATGTACGTGCCTTTCTGGCTAATCATAATGCGCCACCTCCAGCTGTCCCAAAACTCACGCTGCACGAGCAAATGGTGATTCGCAATGAGCAAGACTTGAAGGTGGAGAGAGAGCGTGAATTGGAAGAGCTGGCACGAAAAAGACAAGAACGAGAAGCAGAACTTCGAGTCCAGTCTGACATGATGAATGAAAAGATTCAGCAAGACATTGAGCGGAAAAGAGAGCATGCTCGAGTCGCTAGACAACATCGGCAGGAATTTGGGTTCTCGAATGGTGGTGAGGCCATTGTAGACGACGACTTTCATGCTCACTTTGACAGCTCGGATGCGCTAAACAACTTGGACAGCAGCGATATCAAAATGATCAATTTTGAGAATCTGATAACAGTAGCTATCGAAAAGGAAGAAAATGGAATTATACCAAAGAGAATCTGCTTCCATACGGTTGCAATTGGACCTTGTGTTGGAAAAGGTGTTGTAGGCGAAACTTTCTCCGCACAACCGTTGAACTATAAATTGATAGGCGAAGGTGGTAACACAACAATGGATGTGGATAGTCTGGTCCTGCCAAGTCTTTTGGCTGTCAAACGAGTAGTCGTAACTGGATCATACTATACTACTCAAGCAGGAAAGAGAAAGCTGCAGGACGTCGAGAGAGAGCTGGATAGACTGCGTACAATACAGCACCCACACATACTCAATGTGTACGATGCTCGCTTAGATCGTAATCATATTGACCGAAATACCTGGACTTTGCATATTTTGATGGAGTATGAACAGGGCGGTAGTTTGCATGATTTACTCAAAAAATGCGGTGGTGGTCTGCGATTGGCAATTGTTCGTAAATACATGAAGCAGCTGTTATGGGCTTTGAATCATATCCACCTTAATGGATTCATCTGTAAAGGTATTGTGTAGAGGACTCCATCAATTTTTGGGGGTGGGGGTACATACTGATGTTCCAATAGATATTCGATCCAATAGTATCTTTTGTGGCAACAACCAATCTGTCAAATTGGCTGATGTTAGTTACAACAAGCGTTTGCATGGCAAGTAGTGTAATTTTCTTTGCTCGTTAAACATGTCATGTTGACTCGCTATGAATAGACTTGAATAAATCAAACTTTTTGATTGAGGCCGATGATGCGGAAACACCAAGGGCAGAGTCAACATCAGCATGGAGTTCACCTGAATTGAGGGAGCGGCCAGGCGTGTACGGCAGGAAAAACGATATTTGGTGTCTCGGTATTGTTTTTATAGAAATGCTGTGGGGCATTGACGTTACCAAGGAATTTGGAGATTTTGATGCCTTTCTGCGCACTGCTGGATCAGAATTACCAGCTATCGCCAATGATTTTGCAAAGAGATTGTTAGAGCCTGATCCAAGAAAGAGGCCTACTGCTATTGACTTGATGAACGATGCGTTCTTTTCTGGAGATAACGAAGCCATGATATCCGAACAAGCTGCACCTCCTGTATTCTCTGCCAATGTTGCTCCACATGTAAATTCCAGCAAACTCAACCATGCAGATCACAATATCGCTCCTCCTCCTCTCCCTCAACTGTTCGAGCCATCTGTGGCTCCCGATTTCAACAGATCCATCTATCCTCCCGACAACCATAACCGAATGGCGACAACCATAGCTGTAAATACACAGCACCCCCACACACACGGCCAGAACTTTTCCTCTTCTGATGCTAACCCTGCACCAATCATCAGCACTTCTCGATACAGGACAGATTTTGAAGAAATCGAGTTTTTAGGAAAAGGTGGATTTGGCGAAGTGATCAAAGCTCGAAATCGATTAGACGGCCGACTGTACGCCATCAAAAAGATTCGTCTAGATCCTCGAGACAGCGAAGATCTGCGCAAGATTTTAAGAGAAGTGCACTCGTTATCCAGTCTTCACCATCAGTATGTCGTCCGATACTTTGCTACTTGGTTTGAAGACGAGGACGGGGCCAGTTTCAAAGGCAGTGATGATGAGAGCTTATCTGATGAATCAGAATCAGAATACGACGATGAAGAAGACGGCGATGTCAGTGCTTACAAGCAGCAGTTTCATGACTTCTTGTCTGTGGATAATCATAAATCCAAAAGCAAAAGCAAGAGTTATTCAGCCATTCAGTTTGACGATGATGGAGATGAAAGCAGCAGCGAAGAAGAAGACGAAGATAATTCCGAGCTGTACGAAGACGAAAGCACTACAGGCTATAATTCAGACAATTTTATCTCTTTTGCCCACAATGGAGAGACAGATGGAGACAGCACCAGCGATGCGACCGCAGATACAGTGTCAACAAAGAAGCAGCATCTCGTTCGTAAAGCATTCAACAACCTCAAAAAGAAATCTGAAGAAAAGAGCACAGAGAGCCAAAAGAGAAATCATCAGCAGCGTACTCGAGTCTTGTATATTCAGATGGAATATTGCGAGAAGAAAACGCTCCGGGATGTCATTGACGAGGGTATTGATGAGCAGGAGGCATGGCGTTTGTTCCGTCAGATTCTTGAAGGGCTGGTTCACATCCATTCGCAAGGCATGATCCATCGAGATTTGAAGCCTGCAAACATTTTCTTGGATTCCAATAACGATGTCAAGATTGGGGATTTTGGTTTAGCTACGACAAACCAAACTTTGGTGGACGGCGCTTTGTTTGCCAAGAATGCTAGCCATCGTATGACGGACAAATTCAGCGCGAATTCATCTGTTTTTGCGGCTGGTGCTGCTGAGAGCGCAAATGCTAGCTATACGGGATATTCTGTGTCGAGTGCTCATGTGGGTGCGGATGAAAGCATGACAACTGGTGTAGGCACAACATTCTATGTCTCCCCTGAGGTGATGCCTGATCCAGCCACTGGTGCTACATCCGGCATGCGATACAATCAGAAAGTTGATATGTTCTCGCTTGGTATCATCTTTTTCGAAATGTGCTATGGTCTTTCTACGGGTATGCAGCGAGTGATTGTGCTAAATGAGTTGCGAAGTGGCAAGTTTCCCGAAGATTTTCCATCAAACTATGTGAACCAAAAGAAGATCATCAAGATATTGCTATCTATTCAACCCAAGGACCGACCCAACAGTTTCGAACTCTTACGTAGTGACTTATTGCCACCCAAGCTGGAAGATGAATATATCAAAGAATGCGTGCGCACTATTGCTAACCCAAACACGCCGTATTACGACAAGCTGATGTCTGCCATGTTTTCTCAGTCAGCTGATCGACACAAGGATTTTACGTACGATTATCAGACTAGCGCTGAAAATTCATTTGACCCCTTTAGCCATATCTTTTTTGATTGCATTCGTGAGCAAATGGCCAAAGTATTCAGACGTCATGGTGCTATTGATGTCTCTGCTCCTCTGCTAATACCCAAGAATGATTTGTACGAATGGAATTGGAAAAACCCAGTGTATTTGATGGATTCTCAGGGTGCACTGAACCAACTGCCATACGACCAGACTGTGCCATTTGCAAGATACATTGCTCGGCAAAAAGGATTTCCAGAGCTGAAGCGCTTCACGTTTGACAAGGTGTATCGAGAAAACCAGAGTGGCGGTCAGCCTGAAGCTGTATTGGAAGCTGATTTCGATATTGTTCATAAAGAAACAGCACCTATGGTTCCTGATGCAGAGGTGCTTAAAGTGGTTGAAGAGGTGTTGGAGGAATTGCCTCCGTACAAGAATGGCGGTTTCTATTTCATGGTTAATCACACGGGCATTACAGATATCATTCTTGATAGTTGTCGAGTTCCACCAGACATTCGGAAGGGAGTCTTGGTTGCTTTGTCTAGCTTAGGACGTGCTCCATCATTTGCTGCTGTGCGCAATATTCTTAAGCTGAAATACCATCTGCAACGTAGCGTACTTGATGAATTATCCATGTTCAATGTGCATGGCGAATTGGAAAACACTGTCAAGAAAATTGAAGGCCTATTATCCAATGCCCACAAGACTAAATTTAGAGATTGTATTAGTGACCTACGCACTTTGATGATCGTGAGCAAACATATTGGCATCCACCACAGGATTGTCTTTCACCCGCTTTTAGTGTAAGTTGGATATACAAATACACTTAAAGTGTGTTGCGGAAAATTAATCCCGATTAATATTCTAGATACAACAACCATTTTTATAAGAATGGTATGGTGTTTGAGACAGTGGCAGACACAATTGATTCGAAACGTAAGGATGTGCTCGCTGTAGGTGGAAGGTACTGTATTCAATGCGTCACTCATCACACAAAAGCAATGCTGATTGTGTTATAGATACGATTTCCTGGTCCAACATTTCGCACATCCTAATGCCACCGCTAATCGAAAATTGCGAGCTGTTGGCGTAAATATTGCAGTTCAAAAACTCATTCGGCATCTGGATATGCACCAGTCAGAGCAAGTAAAATACCTCATGAAGGCCAAGAATGAAAAGATGAGAAGTTTCGGTCTGTGGGCTCCCAAAAAGTGTGATGTCTACGTTGCTAGCTTTGGTAAGGTCTTGATCCAGGAACGTCTGGAAATAGTTCAGGAACTTTGGAACCATGGTATCCGTGCAGAGTTCCAGTATAATGATGGTGATTACTTGACCCCTGAAGATTTGGTGTCTTTGTGTAAGAAAGCAAGTATCAATTGGATTGTTATTGTGAAGCACAAGAACACAGAAAGTAAATCACCTTCTGTATCCGATTCTACAACAGTCAAGGTCAAGGATGTTTTACGACGGACGGAGACAGAAGTGAGCAAGTCAGATCTTTGTATTTGGTTAACTACTGAAATCAACGAGCAAATTAGAGTTGATTCGGTAGCAAGAATAAAGAACAAACATGACTTGAAGTCAAAGGATACATCAGATTCAGGTATAGTTGATGTATACTGTGAGATACAGTCTATATACTAATATCAATTTAGTGCGAAATGATCCCTTCTCTCATGATCTGTCTAAAGGCGATGGATTAGATCAAAAGAAAACAGCTTTTGATGTGAATATTGTATTCAATGAGGGGCGTGGCAAAGAGCGAACAAAAATGAAGCACAAACATAAGACTGTGCTTATTGATAAAGGTATGTAAAACAAATACAAAATCTGATTTATAACATGGTCCTCATACGCTGAACAGCTATTCATCGTCTTACTCCCATCATGGATGATTTGAAAAAGGACGTCCAAGTAATTGCATTTGATTTACCAAAGGAAATTGTTAAGCACATGGTAGAACTCTGCTTTTGGCAGGACGATGGATACAAGAAACTCTTAGATCATGCTGGTATTGGTCAGAGAGATACCCTTAATAGAGTGAGACATGCAATTCAAAAGCATATTGATGCAAAGCATAAATGTGTGTGGCTTTATTCTCACAAAGATGATTTTGCCTTGTTGTGTGTATTGCCTTGAAATAAATTATTACTACAAGCCAGAGCGCTTGTTCCTATATTTTATACAAGTGAAATGACATACTATATCCATAGCAAGTCGTAAATAATGAAGAAAAAATATATATACAGTATATCCAGATGCATGAGTATAAATAAAAATTTAAGAAAAGGAGATGGGCTGGTTGTGTAATTCTTGATTCACACATAAGGCAATATATAAAGCAAAACGCACGCTGATGGGTCTTTCTCTTATGTGAATTCAAGTTTTTATTATAATTAAGTTGGAACAATATCAACAATGAGTTTATTTACTCTCAAGTTGTAAATTATATGTATGTATGTATGTATGTATGTATGTATTAAATCTTTTCTAAAATCATCTTCTCAGTTACATCCCAAAGCCGCTTCGCCATTTCTTGATTATTTCCTTGTTCATTCAAAAGGTCTGTGTTGACGGCGTTGTTACTGTAAAATTCGCCCTTTATCACATCAGGAGATACCGCACAATACACATTGGTAGAGGCTCCAACGTCAACTTGTTTTCTAAACTTTCTTTCATTTAAAGCGACCTTGTATTTCCTCATATTCCAAAACATATCCACGATGGTGGACAAACTTGCATGCCGGCTCATCAGATTAGTGGCCACACTTCCAGGATGAAGACTAGTTACGGTAATATCCACATTTTCAGCATCAAATCGACGTTGAAGTTCTTTAGCGTGCAAAATATTGGCCAGCTTAGATTGCCCGTAATGATAATAAGGGCTATAGAACTTTTCTCCATTCAAATTATCGAAATCCAAGCCTTTGGCGCTTAAAAATATGCTGTTTCCAGATGAACTGACATTGACAATACGAGAAGGTGCACTCTCTTTTAGTCTTTCAGTCAAAAGTGATGTGAGGTAAAAGTGGCCAACGTAATTGACTCCAAATTGTGTCTCAAATCCATCTTTTGTGGTTGACTGAGCACATCCCATAATACCAGCGTTATTGATGAGAACATGAAGCGGTATTTTCAGATCAAGGAAGGCATTTGTGAACAGTTTTATAGACGAGAGATCAGATAAATCAAGCTCCATCGGCACCAGATCAGCATTGGGTACGGTTTCTTGGATGTATGCAATGGCTTCTTGAGATTTCTGTAGTGTTCTGCAAGGAATAATAACTTTGGCACCAGCAGAAGAAATTACACGAGCAGTTTCTTGGCCTACTCCAGAATTGGCACCTGTAACAATAACAACTTTGCCTGTCAAGTCTGTCTTGTAGAATTGGAGGATACCTGCGGCTGTAGTGTCCCATTCGATTGAAGCAGTTGCGATTGTAGTAGTCATGTTTTCTTGTTTAATTCTCAAGAGCTTATTTGAGTGAATCGATTCATATTTATATCAGTTTCAAAAATCTGATCTTTTTGACCGATGACGAATTCAGACCCTTAATAAGGTATCAAACCTATATTTGTCATTGTTGATAGAGGCTCAGGAAAGGGGTACGTAACATATTTCCTATTCAGCACATATTCACCATATCAAAAGATATCTCATACGCCTCAGCTCACGAAAATTCCTTGATATATCTGGGTCATGTATTACCCATTATTCCTTGGCTGCACACCCATAGCTCTACTTAGCCTTCATCTGAAGGCATTTTTTTTTTTTTTTTTTTTACTTTTCTCAGTGTAAAATACTACGTAAAACTCAATTTAAAATCAAAACTGCTTTTGAACTTTTTTAATAACACAGGTATAACGCATTGGATTCATTGTAACGGTTTGTTCAGGAACACTCAGATAAAATAATTGCAAAAAAGAGAAGGTGAGCTCTACTTTGTTGAATTTAACCTCGATCGCCAAAAATAAGTTGATTAGTAACAATTATGATGTCTTGTTTTAGCAAATTTTTGAGAGGTATTTATTTGTTGGCAAAATTACCCATCATAATTTGAACAGATGTCAAAATCATAAAGTTAATCAGATGTAAAAACCTACAGCTTTCGGAAACAAAGATAATAATAACGCTGATCAATGAAGATAAGAATCGTCGCACTAGCAGGTTAATTGCCAATTATTTGCAATTGTCAGGCTATGCAGCAATATTTCACGGACAAAGAAGAATTATTTTACGCTTAATAAAACGTGTGCCTTAATATACCGATACAGCGGCGGTACATAATTTGGTTAATTCAAAAAAGAATAAACTTATTAAATGAAGACATTATGTGTAAAAATGAAAATTATAGGTATACATGCCCGGATTGATTTCATATTAATAATCATGGAAAAAAAAAAAAGTTTTTGCCACTATACACTTTTTAGTAGGCACATCGCCCAGTGGAAACCAAGTTGTGCTCAGATAGTGATGATCACGCATATTTTCATGGCGCACAAGACAAGGTTTATTTTGCTCTTTATCGAAGCTATCAGCGATTATATACAATTTTCATGTGGTTTCTGTACTGTTATTATAGATATCGATGTCTTTATTGGTGAAATTATTTTTATTAGAAAGCGCTGAGCTTTTTCCATGTTTTCCAGATTATTAGATCTATTCGTTTTAGCAGAGGTTATGACCAAAATGTTCGTTAATAATGAAAACAAAAGAAATTTCACAACATTATGAATTTATAAATATTTATCTGAACTTGCTTTTTAACAATGAAGAGATCCGTAATAAAAGTTAAACATGTATATGTATATATATTACATGAATATAAAATTTTCTGTAGCAATGGGGGATAGTATGCTCTGCATCACGTTTTTAGTAACTTTCGAACAATTACGAGAATTTCTCCTAAATTTTAAGGTTTTGTAGAAAATTGTGATTTCCAGTGTATTCATCATCGATTCTTAATATACTTGAGAACAAAGGAAGCTATAATAGTTGTACCTACAATAAAAAAATTTCATGGTAATATATCCATTTCTGCCCGCAATTTGTATTGAAGTTCAGTGTACTATAAGATTTCAAATATGCAGTAATCGTGAGTTTTTCTCTAGTTTTCGCTATGGGGTTTTGCTTGTAGGTAATGGTTGGAATGTATTTGCTGCTATTTATTAATAGTATACTGTAAATAAATTAAGATCAGGATCATATTGATGGTGTCTCTGCTGCATAGTTCATCTACTAGTACCAGATAGATCTAATTGAATGAATGGCATACATATGGAACTAATATCTGGTGATTATCTGTGTGTTCAATTTAAAATGCACTTGTATCTAGTTGCAAAGCAAAGCGTCTTTGCGGCAACATGCAATTTTATGCCGGAGTATCACAACAAGATGCCCAGGTGTTCAAACTCTGTCATTACAGGAAAAAGTTACTGAAACGATGCGTTTATTTTAATATGTATGTTTTTTAATGAGTTTGGTGTCATATATATATATATATATGTATGTATGCATGTATATAACGTTCAATAAAGAGTTGATGAATGGAATAACAATCTAAAGAACGATATGAATGACTTCAACAGGAATTTGCTCAGATCTTTTGGGTCTTTTGGAGTGTTTTTTTGGCATGACGTTTACGATGTCTTTTCCCAACATGAGTATCATACTGAACAACATCGTCTTCTTCTTCATCGTCATCTGAAGGCTCGTCATCTGCAGTAGATGCCTCTTCAATTTGTACTTTTGTATCAAAGGTATCCTCGTCCATATAAGCTTCTTGTTCTTTATCATCCAAAATCTCGATAACCGAAGTGTTTAGCAGGCTGGGAAACCAATGGTATTCAATATCAGACTCGGATTCCGTCTCTGAGCCTTCATCCTGAGAGTCCATCAAAGAATAAAAGTCATATCTGGTAAGAGAATCATCGTCTGAGATTTCATAGTTTTGAGTTGACTCCAATGCTAATCCATTAAGCTCGTTTTCAGATATTTCACGGACTACGACTGAAGAAGAAGTGCCATTTTCTGAGGATGATGTAGTGGTTCTTGTGGTCGATATTGTATGCGTTTGGCCTCCTGAAGTTTTAGTAGTAGTTGTTCGCGAAAAGGATTGAAAGTGATAGCTCATTTTGTATTGTTCAAAAGGAAGAAAGGAATATCATAAAGCATGGGACTAAAACTTGAAGGGTTTTGAGCAATAATGCTAGACATGTATGAAGCACCAATCTCCGCGTCAAATATTGTGTTTCGTTCTTTACGTCACATGAACATGCAAGACATGATGGTTTATTTCACATTTGATCGACTATGTAGCAGCTGTTGGCAGTGCTTTTCTACTGTGAATTTAGCTTTATCGTTAGGAAATCCGATAGATTTAGCGCTAAAGAGTATTGTCATCAGCAGATATCAAGTACAACAAGATGTCAGACTTACAAATAAAAGATATCCGCAGGACTACGGATCTCGGATACTATTTGTGCCTCGCTTGAAATGATTACATGTTGACCTTGAGTATATTCGAACAGCTGTTTTGCCAATTGCTCAGTATATGTTCTAGCTTGATTATCTAAGCAATGGCTCAGCAACAGTCTAAAGAATGAGGTAATATGCCAAAATATTTACCTCGAATAGCAGGAGCATAACATATCTCAAAATAAATATTTTTTTGTAATGCGTTCTTGATATCGACAGAGTTTAATTCAAATGACAAACGCTCGTCAACATGGAGAGATATAATGTCGATTTGATCTGACTGACAAGCTGCATGAAACTCATCGTAATCGTTTGTTCGAAGGGCAATTAAATCAAATTGTTCTCTCAAATCAGCAATTTGTTTCTATAGATACAGATTCGAATGTCAGTGGGGTAACCACGGCAACCTGCAATCAAAAGTTATCGTCTTACGGGATCTATTGTTTCAATGGTAGCCCGTTTGTAACATGTCAAGGGATGCTTTGAATTCAATATGGAAGGATCAAATATACTTTCGTCGATTGGCTTTGGTATCTTGATTAGTGATATAAGGGTTAATACTGCAGCATTTCCTTTTCCAATGATAAGCCGCTCGGCCTTACTTTTGATTCTATTGTGTAGTTTAGAGCGACTGTAGCTTCATTTACTAGCAAATGCAGTTGTTAGTTTGATTTTTTCTTTCAGCTACGGGGTTAGTTACATTGTGCCAGGCGTGATAGTATTAGCTTTAATTTGTCAATGGTTGAAGGGTCAGTTTGTCCTGAGCATGGTATATTAAGGTCGCAATGCATTTTTATTGATGGCAATAAAAAACATGCAATTAGAAAGATTTTTCCTACATTTTGTTAGTTTATGTGGCTTGCTAAGCCATTTAAACTTTTTTGATACCCCTTTGCCAAAGATGCATTATTCCCAAAATGAATCATATCTAAATCATGGAATTTGGCTCCTCTTTGATATTGCTGATATTGATGCTATTGTTGCTGTTGTCAATGGCTTGAATATTTCATGAATTTGAATCCTATAAAAGAGGGAGATATTTGTACATGAGCACAAAAATGGCGTTAACAAACTGTGCCCATCGAAATGTACTGTGAAACTATTTGTGTAATGAATCATATATGATGAGTGGATGTATCTACATAGTAGGTATTTTTTCCTTTTTTATGTTTATATACATATAGAGACATCTTATCATATACCACTTTATCTATATTTCGGATTACCTATTATGCCGTATAATCTGTTTTTTTTTTTTTGAATACTTGTTGATTCAATAAATTTCTGTCCAACCATCTGAATGTCACAGAGTTATACGATCCCAAAAATGGCGTTGCACTGAGCTGAAATGCTTTACATGGTGATACTGTATGTAAATTTGGTAAATCTGGGCCAAAAAAAAATTTTTTTGAGGAGCTGAACCTGTGCCAAACAGGGCGCTGAGGTAACTAAAAATCAAGGAGAAGATCATTGTATTGATAAAGCATAATCCGTCAATGGTAAGAATAACAAGACCCAAGGGGGTATGATTTGCAAGGGTGATGCAACTAGATGGTTCTGTTGCAAAAGCTATCCTTGTTTTCAGTTTTGAACAGAAAGCTGGACAAATGTAAAGAATGCGTGTGTTTTACTAAACTGCACAAACAAATACATGTTTGTGTTATGTGAAAATCATCGATATTTGAAAGGAGTTGTCTAAATGCATGCACGTATGAGGAGAATCATACACCACTATGACACATGTAACAGCGAGGCGTAAATGTTAGTTTAAGCATACTTGTATAGACGGTTATAGCCTATTGCATGTTTTGCCAGGCGGTGTGCCTACATGCATGTATACATTGCATTGTATTTTAGGGATATATGAATAAAAAAGATAATCCAAATTTTGTTTTATTAAGGATGAAAATAGGTTAAAATAGTAGAGAAATTAAAAAAGAAAAGTATTAAATGAGAACTGGTATGATTGAAAGGGAGGGTCATTGAGGCATTGCTTCAAACTTAGTTGATGCGTCCAATAGGCAAGGTGAAGTAAGAGGATTGCTTGGTCAACAAACCTGACAAAGCGTTATACCAAGCAATCAAGGCAGTAACAACACCAAGAGCACCACCGGCAACAGTGCAAGGAGTAGATTCGTTCATTTTACCGGCAGTCAACATGATGAATGTGATGAACAAGAAGAAGAAGAGAGAAATGAGACCAACATTGGAGCGATGAGAGGCAATTAACATAATGCCGGTGAAAATAGTCCAACCCATAAGATAATAACCGAGAGATCTGTCCAAAAGCTTGGTATCTGAGCCGTAGCTTCCTACAATGTTGGCTCCAGGAATGAAGATCATACCAAAAGACAACCAGAAACCACCATAGCTTGAAAATGCAGTAGCACCGAATGTGTTTCCTGTCTTGAATTCCCACATACCAGCCAAGAGCTATGAATAGATATGAATATACAAACAAATAACATGCTAAATATTCCAGTAATTTACCTGAACAAGACCACCGTAGAAGAAGGCAAGACCAGTTACAACGCCATGAGGGCCGCTGGGAGATACACCAGCACCGGCATTGTGGAGTGACAAGACGAAGGTAGTTAAGGCAAACCCACAGAGACCCAAAGGACCAGGATTAGCAATAGTAGGTGCTGCGACTACTGGAGGAGTGGGAGCAACTTGGTACTTGGATTCGACATCTTGTTGTTCAGACATTTTGGTTATAATTTGTTGATCTGTACTTTTTGTTCTGATTTGATTGAATTGGACTTTTTTTTTTATTTGTTAGATAAAAAAGAGAGAAAGAAAGATCTGTGGGGGACAGAAACTGATGTGGATGAGGGGGTATTTATATCTTATTCGAGAAAAACCTTCTTTGGTTGCATACATTTTACAAGCCAAATTTGGTCATTTTTTATGGGGGGTGATTGAGGAGAACACACATACAGAGCGGATACAAATAAAATAAGGCCCTCTCTCCCCCCCCCCCACCTCCCTCGCCAGCAAAAGATTAGAGATTTATTCAAGTTGGTACAACTTTAAATTTGATAGTATATTATATTATATGTGGGAAAAAGCCAACTCCACATCCTCCTTGAACGTACCAATTCGTAATTTTAATATATAACAATAAACTTGCTCTGTGCTCTCTATTGTATTAAAATTATGAATAATTGGCAACTTTTTTATAGTTTACGTACTAAAGCGCAGGAATTACACAAAAAAGCCAACAAAACGCGAAGGCGAAAAACTAGTTTAACTTTCTAAACAAAGGAATTTTGGTCGGAAGTACCTCCAAATCTGGATCTTCTCCCGTCCAATTCGGTAAGTATCTGTGCCTCCAATGATTCCAAAGATTCATAGCACAGCAACCAGTCAATTTGCGTGTGAACCCATCTTCTCGATGTTGAGAAGGACCATGTCCGTTCTATGGGAAAAAAAAAGCTTTTTTTAAAAAAAGGAAAAGCAGGTTTAAGAGAGTCTCAATAATGAAATAGAAAAAAAACAACAACAACAAAAAAAAAAAAGAAAAACTCTATCGTAGATTGCAATGTGTCAAAAGGAAATGTAATCGATTTACATTTTCTAACCGCGGTAGCATTCCCTTCTCTGGTAAAAATGCCATTTTAAAGATAAAGAAGACAAGAGATAGAGGGTGGGTGTTTTTTGCCCATGTGCGCTCACCGAAAAAAACAGAGTCTTGGTAGCACGTTTCTTGGGAATTATCTCCCTTGTAACACTGGAAAAGATCCTTCTCGGATTTTTCATATATAACGAGTAAAGGTATACTTGGCAGCACGTATATTTGCCGTAACATTGGATATTCTTACTTGCCGTAAAATGATGTTGATTCGTCTCATGGTAACTTTGTGATAATGAACATGGGACAAAAAAAAAAATTTTTTTTTTTTCTTGTCAGGATAATATTGATGTGAAAAGCATTTTGAACCAAACAAACCAATTTCTATGTTTTTACATATTTGGATTGAGGTATCACATCCTTCCCTTGCTATTCACGCATTCTTTTTGGTGAGAAAAAAAAACTAAACGATTCCATGGATTCCTCTATAATATCTCTGGACAATATGAATGTATGACAGCGATAACTTTGTACCACGGCAATAAACTTTATCTTTACATTTTACCCCACATTCGAATAGCACAAGTCGTACAGATACACATAGAATTCTCTTTGTTTTCGTGGTGATATTAGATGCCCTGCCTTGTTTTGTATGGTTTCATTTTTACCCCAGGATTTTTCTTAAAATTGGACATATGTGTGTGTGTGTGAGAAGACTCATATTGAAGGAAACGCTTCTTTGTAACAGGTTACCTGTTGTCATGGATTATAGTAACCAATGTCATTTCTAGGGATTACATTATCTCCACAAGCACAACTTTACTTTTTTCGTTTGTATACATGTATTCATTCGCATCAAATCACACGTCTCCACTAAAATAAAGACTCATATGATGAAAAAAAAACGAATAATGAATAGATTTGACTGCAAATTTTGATGGCATTTCTCCTAGAGAAAATGTGTTTTTTACGTCTATTATTTGAATTTGCGTATTGTAACTAGACTTAACAACGCTTGATGCGGTTATTTTCCTTATTCTCTAGAGCTTAATGTACATATCAAGTGTAAGGAATCTTGGTCAGAATGTATGCAACTATTTACAGATACATAATGTTTTGTATTCGCGAATACACATCATGCAGATATGCGAATGTGAACATTGCACCATTTCTGAAATTCAGTCGTATGATTTTTCTGTATACAAACATGGCGTTTTCGGTCGTTTTCCATGCATATAATTTAGAATACATGTTCTGTAGTAAATAAACAATGAGATATCGCACTCCTGTTGAAGACTTCACACATGTCTTCGTAAGCGATAATATGTATGTATGCAATCAAACCACATTTCTTGATAATGAGCATATAAATTAGAGTCGTATCATGCATCTGCTATATACTTTGCATTTTTGTCATGTGCAGTTTTTATTACAACTCTTCTTTCATTGTATGAATATCCCATGACAGTATACCTGCTTAAAAAAACATAGGAGTTTAATATTGCTTTTTGATGTTTCTAGTAAGTACCTTATCATCTTCAAAATACTATGACTATTTGGCTGTATCTATTGCTGGTATATAGACATACATCATTAGCACGTGCTATGAAAGAGGAAAAATAAATCTGACGGTATACACACATATGAAAGAAGTCTGAGGTGAGCTAATCGGTATATACAAATTGCTAAATATATCTTCGGTAAAAGCCTTTACGTTATAATGCTGCATCAGAATTGCATGTACCTGGACTCCGTTAATGAATCAAGCTTTCCGTGATCAAAGGATTTCAGAACGTATTAGGAGAGATAGAATAGGACTTATTCGTGTCGTTTCCGAATGTTCAAAATTGACATGATTTGAAAGTTACACACATGCATGCGATGGCAAACATGGCATGTACGTGTGATTATGGGTGAAAATTGAAAATGAGCACTTGTAAATCGCAAAAGTTCTGTATTTGACGCGACGTCATTTCCCGAATCTTCCAACTAACACGATTTGCTTTCCTTGGATTTATGCAGCTTGGATTTGAGAGAAGCTATTTGATAGGCTACCAGTAACACACATAGTGCGCCCTGAAATTTTTCCATAGTTACAACAATAAGGATGAACTGATTTTGAATGCCATTTTCTTCGTATCACATCAAGATAATTGCCTTGCCACACTCAACAGCAATGTCTGACAATGACCAAATTCAGAATGTATGTATTTACGCAGTTTCTTATAAAGTAAAATTGAACATTTACAATTTAAGCTTACATGATGCAAAGGTGCACAGATTTTTTTTTATATCTAGATATCGCATGAAAAAAAGGCGATAAAGTGGGTAATATTGTTGATTGATACAAGTAAAAATTATAGAAACAAGGATTTTGATAAATGTAAAGTATGTGTGCTAGTTTTACCAAGCAAGCCCACCTTGAAATTCCATGCACCCTAAACCCTGTTCATAGATCTTGTAATTTAATAGACCCCATTCATTTTCATTGTTCATGTAAACACTTTCGCCACGTTCAATCTTGCCCATGTCTATGTTTGTATTATCGTTGATAGCCTCTTTGTTACTTTCCCATATATTGGCGTGTTCTTGATGGCAAGTAAAACCAGGCTTGACATAGACAACTGGGATTTTCTTTGTCCAAGCAGCAGTGCAAATGAATTCAATATCCATCCTATTTGCAAGGAGTTAGAGTAGTTGTACAAAGGAGAGGCAAGCAAATAAAGAATATTTACCATGCAACGCCTCCTGCTTCTCTGTACCCTCTTGGGATTTTCCATGTATCTCTGTGAGCCATAGTAAAATCACCAGCTTGATCAGCGACTTCAAGGATGTTCATAGTGGTGGTCCTATCTTCGATTTCAGGGTTGTTCCTGCTTGTCACTGTAATTGGAGGAGGTAATGTGTAGTTCCCCCAATTTTGTTCACCCAATACACAGCTGTTATAAATTGTATCGTCACTGGGGAATGCCTCCAAATTTACAATGGAAGGTGGCAAATTGTCGTGGATGTTGTGGTGGTCTTGATGTTGTACATAAATTGTATCTTTTTGAAATACTCGTGATTTAATAGCGTTATGGAAATTGTGAGACCATATATCGTCTTGGTTGGTGCAGACAACGAATTCACCTCTTGCAAATCGAATACCAACGTTTTTTCCTTCAAATTCATGTAATGGTGATTTACCACGGTTCTGTATGATTTCATGAAGCGAGTTGGGTATTGTAATAATCCTATATTTCAAATATTTGGAGCCTCTAAATCTCTACGTGTAACCCGAGTTAATCGCTTTCACTCTCAAAGTACATTTATCCTTTCTTACAAAAGCATCGATCACTCTTCTACGATTTTCAGGTGGATTCCATTCTACAATCAACAGCTCAATCCTCTCTTGAGTTTTCTCTGCCAAAATATAGGCAGAATCAATAAAATTTTGAAGGCGATGTTGCTGCCCGCTGCAGAACAGGAGGTTACTTTTTCTCTGGTTCACCGAGAAACTCTCTAGTTACTTACCCAGCATAATTATCGACTCTGGTAACGATTACAATAGAAAGATATTCAGAGGGTGTTTCTCCTGGATCCAGACATGACTCCCATTCTTGTCGTGTTAATTGAATCTGATCCACTTGTGCTGTATCTTCAATGATACCGGCGGGTTTCTTTCTAGTTACTGCTGTTGCGTTTCTGCTAGTTGTAGACATGTCATAGATGAAAAACAAGGATACTAGGGTGAACAAGATAATTGCTGGTAGCAATATACGTTTGTTGGTAGCGAGATGCTTCATTTATTTTCACAGCTCTCAGCTCTCGAGATAAAGAAAGAGAGGAAAGAAAAGCAAGGGACTAAGGAGGACGTTTTATTGGTCTAGTCATGAGAAACGAAGCTAAAGAAAGGTAGTCATCCACGATCTACTGGGTTTTGAAGGGCAAATTTTTTAATGAATCAAGATGATGATGATGAAAAAATCATAGATTAAACAGTTGGTAAATACAATTTTGAAAAATGTACTTTATTTGTTAAAGACATCGTTCTTCGTTTAGGCATTTGGCCCAAAAGGCCTCTGCATGCCTTACCCTAAAATGAAGAGATCTCTGTTTGTCATATATAGCCTTTTTCCTACCATTTGACTTTACACCGTTGATAAGCAACGCTTTTGCACCATCCAACAAAACGCAGCCAGCAAAGAGCTGTGATACAGCATATTTAGATTATGGACTATCGACCCAGTCAATGTTTGCATTATTTGATATGTCCTCGTCTATTTTCAAGTACCACTTTGTTCTGTAGAATGTTGGAAATACGGGAATTAGTGTGATGGAAAAGTTATTTCTCAGTAGATAGTAGCTGTGTTTGACGTTTTCATTGTAATCGGTTAAAACTTTATCAAGTCCGTGTGCAGTAAGTATTTTTATAGCTGAACCCCAAGAAACCAGCAGCAATAACAGTTGAATTTCCTTTTGTTAAAATCATGTCTAGAGTCAAAGGAAACACTATTGCTGGTACTATTGCTGGTTTCAAGCCTACGGGATTTCTCGAAATCAAAAAGTTTATCATCAAGAAGCATATCCATTCTGGATTCGAACGCTCTTGATGCCCCCTTGAACAGCTCTGAAAACCAACTTTTTGAGCACCGGATTTTGCATTTTTATATTTTTGGAACCAGTTGAAAGAAGAGGCATTATTGACCCCTCGGCTAAGGTCCCTTCAGCAAAGAATTTTCTCGAAAATACTTTGAATAAGGCAAGATGCAAGTATTTCATATCATTAGAGCGATCAAAAAGAATCCCTTAAATTTTCAGAAATTAAAAGGGAGGCATCCTCCTTCCTTGAATTCATAACATGTAAAAAACTTTATTATCAAGCTCTCTTGAGCCAAGGATCCTCCTCCCCCCCCCCTCCCATGATACCTATTTGAACTTTTTGGTTTAATTTGATTCATATTCGAGTTTATTTGACATTATGAGTAATTTAATAAACCTAAAAGGTCGACATTGACTGAAAGAAAGGTATTTAAGCAGGCAGCGTTTGAGTCTTCTTCTTTTCGTTAAAACCGTATATATACATACACATGAAATTTACTGCATCGACTTTATGTTTAGCTGCTGCATTTGGTGGTTTAGCTGCCAGTGCTTTGCCTGTAGATTCCAATGAATACCGAGCAGGTAGAATTCGATCCGCTTTTCAGCATGCTTGGAAAGGATACTCAACTTTTGCGTACGGACATGATGAATTGTTACCTGTATCTTCTTCATTTTCTGATTCAAGGTACTTCATCACAGTGATAAAATATCCTAGTAGTAAATTGTAATCTTTTTTATTTCATTTATGATATTGTAGAAATGGTTGGGGAGGTATGAAACTGAATTAAATACTGCTGAAAAATGCCATTTACATATTCACATTCTGCTTATGTAGCAAGTATATTTGATGCGCTTGATACCATGATTATTATGAATCTAAATGACGAATTTTACGAGTCTCTTCAATTCGTTGCAAATGTTAATTGGTCCTCTACGGCGACACCTTCCAAGACGTTCGAAACCTGCATTCGATATTTAGGGGGGCTTCTATCCGCCTACGATCTTCGCCCTGACCCAATGTTGTTGAAAAAGGCGCTTGAGCTTGTAGATCAAGTCCTGCTTCCTGCATTCAACACCAAAAACCTTATACCTGCATCGTTTGTTGATGTGCCAAGGTCAGTTTGTGTGTAGGTGACACATGTCAAGTAAACTTACTGTCCTATTCTTTGATATTTTGTGTATAGAAAGCAGCCTATTCTTTCAGAAACAATTATTCTTGCAGAATTTGCTCTGCAACTTGAATTTGTTCGCTTGAGCCAGATCACAAAAAATCCTGACTGGGAGAGATTGGGAAATCGAGTCATTGAAGAGATTGCAAAAGCAAGTACTCCTCTTGAGGGATTGTATTCAATCATATGGGATGCAAACACGTTTCAGCCGAGCAATCGATGTAAGTAGTTTGGTTATAGGTTTGACCAAGTTAATTGATTCATACTGCGAATAGCGTATATCACTGTATCTGGAGGAGGCGATAGTTTTTATGAGTACCTGCTCAAGACTCATATATTAATGGAAGGCAACGAAGATCTGCAACTTCGCATGTGGGAGCAGTCAGTGGCTAGTATGAACTACTATTTACGATCAGTGTCTGCCGAGGGCTCTGTGTTTTTGAGTGAAGAATTAGGTGGCAAAAAGTATCTCAAATCAGGCGAATTGGTATGCTTTATGCCCGGCAATCTATTACTTGGTGCTCGTTATCTACAAAAGCCTGCTTACGAGAAATTTGCGCAGGAATTGATGGACTCATGTTTCAAGACATGGCACAACTCGCCAACAGGCCTATCACCCGAGAATTGGGGATGGATCAACCAAGAAGCTATCGATAATAACACAACGGCGGTATACACTGTACAGCAAAAAAATACTTTTAGAGATTTGGCGTTTATTCCTACTCAAAAGAGCTACCAATTAAGACCAGGTACAGTAAAGTCGCATACACTGGTTATGCCATATTGTAGGCTAGCATTTCTAACAAGTCTGTATCTGTAGAAACGTTGGAGAGCTTGTTCTACTTTTACCGACTAACGGGCGACCCCAAATATCAAGATATGGCCTGGGAGATATTCGAGTCGATCGAAAAGCACTGCAAAACTGAACATGGCTATTCATCAGTGTCCAACATCATGGACAATCAAAGCGACATCACGAACGACTTTCAAGAAAGCTACTTTTTTGCTGAAACCTTGAAATACCTCTTTTTGATATTTTCAGACAAATCGCTCATATCATTAGATGAGTATGTATTCAATACCGAAGCACATCCTTTTAGATTGAGTAAGCCTATTAAAGTTCAAGTCTGAAGCCACCAAGAATTTGATTTTTGGGATAAATAAGTAAGGGGAAGGGAGGAGTACATGAGCAATGTAATTCAGGGCTTGTTTGGCAGAATCCCGAGAAATGAAACGATATAAATACATGATCACTTTAATAAATTCATTCAAAATCACCATAAACATGCAAACAAGCGCCTTTTTTTTAGTCTATTTATTCATTGTCATTATTGCGTTATTCGCGTCCAGTGCAAAGGCAGGTATCCTTGGTGGTAGTGGCAATTCTCAAGACGATCCAAGTCTTCAAAACCAATTTGGGCTATTGAATGTAGAAGTTGGGGAAATCATAGGCTATCACAAAGCAAGTGGCGAAAGGCCAGGTCTTTTCCGTAAAAGATTTGCCAGCAAATTACGCAAAAACAAGAAATAGCCACTACAATTAGAAAAAAAAAAACCAATTTATTGCTTGTTATGCATACGCCAAACTCATTAATCCAACATCATGTCAATATCTTCCTCCAATGCTACACTGTTACTCTTACTTCCAGAAGCCTGTTTGTGATAGTTGAATAAAAGTTAGCACTGATTTGTACCCACTCTCATATTTGGCTGTCCTACATTTGATTGCATGTATCTCTCCATTTCTCTATCCAAGTCCTCGGCAGTTGGGGTTTTCTTTTGGCGATCATCCTTCTTCTCGCTGCTTTTCGAGGACTTGTGTGAGCGATCATGTCTCTTTTGGCGGAAATTATCTCTGTCGTCGCTACGGTTAGTATTACTGCCACCCAAACGACCACCAAGACGGTTGCTAAGACGATCATTGTGGAAGCGACTAGTAATAAACAGAGGTTATCAACATCTACACTACTACAATGGCTGAAAAAGGACAGTATTTACCCTCCTGAGGAGCGAGGTTTAGGCGGGGCTCTTTCGCTAATCTTGATTTGCATGGCTTGTCCATCCAATTGTATATTGTTATACTTGCTGATTGCTTTCTCTGCCTCAGACAGTGATTGATATGAGACATAAGCAAGACCGGTTGAGCGACCTGATTGATCAAACATGATTTTGGCTTTTGTAACATCGCCCACAGTGCTGAAAAGCTCTCTAAGGTCGTCCTCAGTGACATTGTAATGCAGATTTTCAACACAAATTTCTACGCTGCGCTCAGGGTATCCTCCTTGGCCCCCACCACGAGCAGTACCCAAGCGAGACAAGATACTGCTTCTTGGAACATCGTCGTCGTCAAACATATCGTGAGACCATTGCCCATTTACATTTTTACTGGCACCACCTCGCTACGAACAGTGGCAACGCGTATAATTCAATATATATTGCAATTTTGGGTTGGCATTTGACTTACTCTTTCTTCCATGACATTGACGGTGCGAACAAACGAGCGGATAACAGGCGAGTTGTTGCTGCTGTTGCTGTTACCTCCACCTCTTTTACGAACACCACCTCCACCAAGTTCACGTCTTGTATTGCGACTAAAGCTGCTGTTGCTTTTCCTGTTGCCGCTTCCTCTTTCAGTTCTTCTATCTTTAATGACTTCGTCAAGGGCCTGGTCAAGTCTGAAAGACATTGTTTGTATTGTTCTGCAAAGTAAGAAGGAAAGAAATTGAAGGGATATAGATTTATTAAAGCAGTTGATGGGTGGGTGGGTGTGTGACTAGATTAAAACGAGGGATTAACCCTTCTTCCGGTTCTGTACCTTTATATCGGACACATCTGCTAAACCATCGCCAGTTAATCTCAAGAATGTGATGCCCTCAGTATCACCTACTAGGGCCATGACAAAGGTAGGGCCATATACACCCGATTTGGTGTATCTGAGTTGAGGTTTGTAGTTGGCATTTGGTGTTCCAGTTAATTGGCCAAAGAACTGATTTAGCTCGTACAATGTTGGCATGCGGTCGTTTATATTTTTGACTACAACTCGAAAATCTGGGTCTCCAGGGTCCCTTTTCCTCCAGCCAGGCCTTGGCTTATAGACATCCCAGTCAAAAGTAGAGCATAACGATGCATAAAAGGGCTTGTACCATGGCGAAGACGGAATAATCTGTAAGGTAGAATATATCTGAGAGTAACTAGTGCATCTATAATCCCAGACAAGAGGTCTGTGTTGCACAGGTTGGATCCAATGTGTGATGGCATTAAAGAGTAGCTTGAAAATAGAGGGAGCTGGTTGCTGCTTTGCTGGTATTTGATCTTTCGTGGAGGTAACGGCTGCTTTTTTGGATCTCATGACAATGTATCCCAGCCGTTTTAAATATGCATAAACTTGGTATTTATCAAATGTGATCCAGCCATCGCCACATTCGCACATAATCTCGCAATAGTCCTCGAAAGAAACTGGATCATCCGTTTGCCGTGTAACTATTAATGCGTTTCTAGCAACTAAAAACGCTGCTTCTTCAGGGAACAATGTAATTGCGCCTTGATTAGAGAATCCCATTGAATGGAGATGAGTGCCTTTGTTCTTTTTGATGGCTGTATGATACGGGGATGATGGATTCAGTAGCCCTTCACTCACATTTTTCGGTAACGCGACTGTGTCCGATATGCAATCAAATAGAGCTTGGCGAGATACTGCAAGCTGCTCTTGATTTGCTTGATTCGATGCATTTGCTTTCTCGCCTCGTTTCGGTGCTTGACTCTTTTTACTGCTGAGATGGTCAATAGGCGATGAATTCAAAGGCCATATTTTCATCTAATCTACCTCTTTTTCTTTACCAATTGAGAATAGTCTACCAATAGTTCATCGGCTTCTGCATCGCTCATACTTTCTTCTTGTGCATAACATAAAAACACCAAAAGGCAAACACCCCCCCCCCCCACTCTTTTTCTTGCTGAAAATTTTTTCATCATTGAATAACCGCGCATAAGCAAAGATGATCACCATCTTGCGCTTACTCCCTTTTCCCTCTTCTCCAAAGTTTCATTAAGGATGGTATACGCGAGAAGGTCTTGTTACAAGTGCGGCAATGGTAAGGCTTATTTTTGCATCAGAACACCGGCAACTAACACAAACATCCAGCGGGCCACTTTGCTACTGCTTGTGCTGAAGCGGAAAGACTTTGTTACAACTGCAAGCAACCGGGCCATTTGAGCAATGAGTGCACTGAGCCCAAGTTCATTCAGCCCAAGACTTGTTACAACTGTGGAGAAGGTAATGGAAAATATGGCTGGGCTATTGCATTGCAACTCATTCTTGTTCAATAGTTGGTCATATCATCGCTGATTGCCCCAATCCTGCGCTTGCCACTGCTCACGTCAAAAAGGAAAAGCAATGCTTTAATTGCCAGGATTATGTAAAATACGGTATATCCACAGACAAGAATCTACCAGGCGATTGACATTGGTTGACATAGGGACATATTGCTAGAGATTGCACCAACGAAGCTCAACCTCGTCATTCGGCGGAACGCAAACAACAGAGATTCAAGCAAGTCGTATGCGAAAATTGTGGGGGACTCAACCATTATGCAAAGGATTGTCAAGCAAGCGATATTGTCTGCTACAACTGCAAAAAGCACGGCCATATGGCTCGTGAATGCCCCCTCGCTATTTCCTCTGTTCAGCCTAGTGCTGCTGCTCATAGTGATAGACCTGTCAAAGCATGTTATAATTGCGGTAAGCCTGGCCACATTGCTCGCAAATGCTTCACTGCCAAAAGGGAGAGAGATGAAGATACCGATGGAACTGGTAATGAGAGCGATGACGATGGCGGGGAAGAAGATATCACAGATTCAGAGCTGTCTGCTACAGAGTCTGAATCTGACCAAGACCGTACAGCTTGATTTGTGTGTTTTTTTTTTTGCAATAAAAAAAAAAAAAAAAAAAAGCCTCATGATTATAAAGGATGTGGAATTACACCTCCTTATTCTGGTATTCTGCATTTGTCATACACGGGCTACAGGTCGTCTTCTTTCTTTCTCTTTCTTCCTTCATCCCTTTTTATTTCGTCCGAATATGAATTCGTCCATAACACCTGCTGGGCAAGAACTGAAAAGCACCAACAGGCCCATCTTTGGTGCGAATTCGATAGTAATCAATGATACCATTTACATACATGGTGGTTTTTATAATGTTGCTCCGTGGAACAAAGAGGCCCTGTGGGCATTGGACAGTTCACTCAGCAAATTTACTCAATTACAGACAGACCCATTTGCCTCACCAGCTGTGACGTACCATTCGCTACAGTCTCTCAATGCTTCAACGCTTTTAACCTTTGGCGGCCATCTGAACGAGCGAAATCTTACACCCCCCACTGAACCAGAGTATCTACGTTACTATCAGCTCAGTTTCGATTCAATGCAATGGACACCGCTGCAGAAAAAAAATGCCTCAATAGCGACGCCAAGAGAGAGATTTTGGCATACGACTAGTAAATCAAACAACATTATATACCTGTATGGGGGCATGAATATGACTCATGGCATGTATGATTTTTGGAAATACGACGCACAGACAGATGGCTGGACCAGACTGTCGAATGTAGAAATGGCCAGATGTGGGCATACTTCAACCATGACTGAGTAGGTACAACTGCCTGACCTTATGCCCATTATCTAACACACTCGATTTTGCTTTTAGTGATGGCAAAATGGTTGTTTTGGGTGGCTATGATTGCTCCAACTCGTCGCTGTTGACATCAGCGACAAAGAGTTTAATACCCTTAGATAAAGCCACTATTTATGACACCAACACGAATAAATGGTATGAGCAGACCCTGAAAGGAGATATACCGCATGCGAGAACTTTTCATACGGCTGTCAAATGTAAGCATAATTAAGGCTCTTTAAAGTGTGTGTTTATTTAAATTCGGATATTTGTGTGTTAGCAACACATAACCAAATCATCATTTGTGGAGGTAACGCAGGAACTTCTGGATGTGTTGTATGTACACTGACCTTATTTTAATAGGCCAAGATGGAAAAGTAGAACCGTTTCAATCGTATCTGTCGGGAGAACACGCTGTTGATATGACTGCAGTACTCAAACTAAACACATGGGAGTGGCGCATTCCAGACGCCTCACCCTATCAACCCTTTCCAAGGTCGCATGCCATAGCCAGCATCGTTAACGACACAAAAATGGTTTATGGATTTGGTATTAAACGAAAAACAAGGGGCGACTGCGACAGAAACTGAATTATTCATGTAGGTATTAATTATCACACAGTCTATGATGGTTTGTATGTGTTTGACTCAGAAATCAATCAATGGCTTTCACCATATGATGCGTACCATGACACCATCCAACGCTACTCTGTCGGTTTAATTGTCGGATTATCAGTTTTGGGAGCCTTTCTCGGTTCAGCTTCGGTGGTCTTGCTGGGCTACTGGTTGATTAAACGGCATGGTGCAATTATTAACAATCTGTTCACAAACATAAGACAAAGTATATGGAACCCAAGGTAAAACATTACTATATTGTATATATATATATATATATATTCATATAGGCTATCCTAATCTCTTACTTTTTGGCAGATCAGGAGAGCCATTGTGGGCCGAAATCAGTCGACTTCTGTTTCGTTTTTCATTTCTGGCCATCTTCATCACAATGACCACCGTGCTAGTTCTGCAGGTGCAAAATAGCCCAATCATAGATCAACAGTATTATGATCATAATTCTGATTACACGGTTATAGCTCCAGGTATTTAAGCTCATACTGCAATGACAACAAACAGGTATTTATAGTAAATGGGCTGTATAGACATAAGGTTTTGTTTTGACGGCTGGGTCAACACTACAAGCCCTGTATTACAATGCGCCACTGATTTCGGAGAATCATGCGACACTTATCTGATCAACATCACGGATAAAGTCAAATCCAACTTGAATTATTACGGTACTAAGCTATCTTGTCAACTATTCAGAGCACCCAAAAAGTTATTCAAGCTGGGAAGAACAAATGATCGCATGGCTCATAGTGGCTCATTTCTCAAATTTTACTACTATGGTATACCCAGTACCAGTGACAGCATTTTACATGTCGAATTATACCACCCTGACCACGATCCTAACCTTCCTGTGTACAACATCACTGGGGAATTTGAATGGTATAGCTCGGATGAAAATGCCAAGTTTCAGTCTTCAGAGCAAATGAACCTAAAGACAGAAAATGTGTACGAAGTTCATCCCACTTTCGCTACACGTATTGGGTATGAATTATTCGAGCGACAAAAAATGGACGGTAGTGCGTGGAATTACATTGGTTTTGGATCTGCTCGCATATCACAGTATTGGTTAAAGAGTAATCAAATGAGTGCAGATAGAGATACATCATACAGTACAAACCCACAACCTCTGGGCTCACTGCATATATACCCTATGCGATACGACACAACAGTGATGCGAGAACAAAGAGCGTTTACATTAGTCAATGGTATGGGTATTGTTGGTGGTATATTTGGCCTCATTGTAGGGTTCCAAGCTAGTTTGTTTGGTTATCGGCCTAGATCGCCATGGGGTATAGTACACCGTTGGTCAGTAGGGCTGATGAGAAGGTCGTTGTTGCAAGGGCTACGAGCTAGATTTCCCACAACAGATGAAGTTCATATTCCAATTGTTCATCCTGTTCACAGACGATTTTCTGAGGCACTAGCAAAATCACCAATGACACCAACTACTGCTAAAAAAGCTCAGTTTTTCCAAGCTACTATAGAGGAAGAAGAAGAGGATAGCTTGACAATTACATCACAGAAAAAATATCAGGAGGACGAAGAAGAAGACGAGGGGAAAAGAATGGCTCGTTTAGAAGAAAGATTGCATGTATTTGAGCTGCTATTTCAGGCTTACTATATAGACGATGAATTGTTTAGATCATTGCAAAATGCCCAAAAATAACTATATGCATTGGTGTATTTATATTTAAAATTGTATTTCTTTTCGTAGCAATGATACGATGACATGTTATTGTGTAAATAAACATCACTGGGGATGTGGCAATCTATTATCATTATTGTGAAATACATTCACTATAATGATCTGCATTCCACTTCTAGATTCATCCAGTTACCTTAAATTGATATAGACTACATATGTACAAAGCTAATAAGATTTACAATACAGATTTATACTAAATAAGATATAGGCTAGAGATGGCACCATCAGGATGGATGACGCTATAGACTTGAACTTATATCTCGACACGAGCCTCAGACATTTACTAGACTTATTATATGCTACGAGCTTATGCCAGATAAGATCCACGCTTCAGATGTGTATTCTCAGTTTCCAAATACACACTGCAAGACATATACTTATATCCATGATACTAACTACAGATACATTATATACTACAGACTTGTACAATATGGGCAATGCTTTAGATATGCTCATGACATGCTATAGACATGCTACATATACAGATATATGCAAAGATAAATACTAAGTAGTTTGCACCCAGACATGTACTATTAATGTGGACTAAATAAGACTACGTTAGGAATGATACACGTTGGATCGATATTAATAACCTTCGTATGGAAGATTAAGCAGGGTGCCTCAGGTTAGTCTATCTACTCACTCAGATAGATTTAAGTTATCTTTAGTCTGCCGAGATGTCGTTTAGCACAGAATTAAAGATGCTAATAAATCAGAATTGTCGTACACCTCAAATCACGAGAGTAGAAAATTCATCCGTAGCTCAAGTATATATGACCTGCCCAGTTGATAAACGGGAGTATACACTTGTCAATTTGATAATGAAACCTATACCTTTATCAAGTTGAAATTTATTATTATTTTATTACAACCTTTTTCCGTGAATCCATATTGCAGTAAATTTGAAAGATTTACGACATGAAAAAAAATATATATATATATATATATATATATAAAAATAAAAGCGATATGAAATTACAATTATAATCAAGTTTGGGGTTCTTTATTATAAAAGTATACTGAGGTTTTATCTAGAGAAAAACATCTTAGTATTTATAGGATTTGAATTGTTGTATATCAGTTCTCATGAATGAAGCATTGATCCGAGAGTCAATGCGTTAATTTGTCGTTGTTTAGTTTTGGGTTTTCAGGAGAAGCAGATTATGATGAATGCTTTCACCATTGATGGAGATTTGCGTAACATTAGTGTAATGTCTGAGATAAGATAATTATAGAATAAAGAATATTGTTTTATTAATTGCTAAACTAAGAGTATTTATACTAGTTTGATCTAACTACGAAGTATCTGATTACTAAGTATCAAGTACCAATTGATATCAATATGATTATGCTAGAAGTATTCATATTGACATCTTCTATAGGATTGGGTACTTGATCTTATATAAGCTTTCTACAAGCTTCCAGCATCCTCCGTAGTTATCGACCTATTCAAGCTCCGGCTATGGTTGATTCCACTACAATTAGTTGGCCGTGTTAATAGGATGGCTATTGTCATACTTTAGTTATTGTGTTAAAGATATCCTTATCTAGAATTGAAATGTGCAAGTAGCTGTAGTGAAAATTTTTGGTTACACATCTTTATATAGTAACTGATCGATCTTACTGCAAGTTGCATATGCCTTGCATATGTCAACATTGATAATAAACAACCTTTTTCTCTCGTAAAATTAACTTTACATTATCTTACATACATTTCTCCCTAGTGTATATTTATTTACATTACAGAGAACTAGTCCTTTTATACGAATTTATTATAATATTGAATAGTATCTCTTTGTTTTTACAGTCGGCAAACATACTATATCTGTCAATCTATAACTATACATTTTTCTATATCAATTACTCGTACATATCAGAATGATGGAAAAAACTCATTGAATGACGAGCTGCCATAATTGATATCTTTGTCATTACAGCGAAACGCAGTGAAAAAGTGGTGTAAAAAAGCAAGTGTTATGTCAAAAGTCTGATAAAATAAATCTGCCAAAGAATTACACTTTTATTCATAATACATCTCTCGATGTATTATATACACATTCATTACATTAGAGTTCTTAGCTGCATAATGTAAATCATGACTACCCATGATTTACTGTAAGACCCTGGGACTGATCTGAGATCCTGATGTGAGACCTTGCCATGTTATTGATATAACAGCAAGATACGATCAAAATCCTTCTTTATTTTGAAAGTAGATTGAATGCGCAATTGGCTGTTATGAATTCTAATTAGCCTTTCTGGCTTAGTAGTATACTATCATACTACTTGGGTTGATTGGAGATGGTCATTCATCAGGACAATAGAATAATTCTATATCGTGGCTATTCTAATCTTACGTGAGTGTGAATATTATTGAGTTGTTTATTGACATTGTTGATCTAACGATGGATCAAGGACGACATTTTGAACATTTTTCTATTCATGCGATTAGGAAGCTTTCTTTGTTTGATGAATAGTTCCTTTTCAGGCTTTAGTTTGTGGCACAACATGCTATTTTGACATATGCCAATTTCTATCCCTGCTATTTGTTTGTCTTTGTAGTCATAGCTTCTGTTATGTCAAAAATAAGTCAGTAAAATTAATCTGCCAAAGAGTTACACTTTTATTTTTTGAAATACATCCTCTGGATGTATTTATATAAACTAATATTACGTGCTAACGTCATCATACACAACTGTAACCAAGATTTATATATGGAGCATGCGGTGTAAATCCCTGATTTACCACGCACATTGGCTTTTAGCCCCTTGATCTTGCTAAAGGTCTATGGCATGTTATTGATATAACAGCTTCTATTATTGGGAAGATGGCAATATTTTAAGATGGGAATCTAGTCTTGTTCACTTCAGTCATTAGTATTCTTATTCTGAATGTTTATTGTGTAAGGGAAAGCACACTTTGATCAGGAGTGTTTTCCTTCACGCGACATTCATTGATAAGGTCTTTAATTTTATTTGTAATTCGGTTTGATTTATATGACTCTATGTGTTATGCGAACTCGAATGGCATGAATTGACTATGCATGACATTTGAGTCTTATTTTATCAGCTATGCGCTTTTAGTTATATCATTCCATTGCAGTTCGTTCGTTATGAACAGCAGTTGCAAGCGATGTCTTTAGCGTTCTGTTCATACGTTCTACTAGTCCATCCGTCTGTGGGTGTTCCACCGAGGTCAACAATCGTTTAATGCCTAGTCTTGCGCATACCTGCGTCATAGAATCACCCACCAACGAAGAGCCATTATCTGTGATCAATCTAGTTGTAACCGAGAACTTCAACCCTAGTTCATATAATAGCGCTTGTGCTATATGGTTAGTGTGATAACTGGGAAGAGCCACCGCAATCGTCCATTTGCTCTAGTATTCACATATAACCAGCAGATATCTGTTGCCAGTTGTCGATAAAGGGAGCATTGCTATGTCCAGAGCCCAGATTTTGCCTATTCTTGAAGGTATAATTGGATTCATCGGCGGTACCACCGAATCATTTCGGATCTTGTAGCGTTGGCATTCGTCGCATGTTCTAATCCAATGTTTTACATCGTCAATCATGGTTGACCACCAGCCTAATAATCGCACTTTGGCTAGTGTTTTGCCTACGCCATAATGACCACCAGTTGGGAGATTGTGCACGCTTCTTAATAGCGACTTGACCATGGGCTGAGGAGTAATTGAAACCATCGAGCCGTCTTCGTATTGATACCAGAGAATGTCGTCTTTAAAAGCATATGGTTTCTTGACGTCTTGTTTCAGGATTTTCTGGATTTTCTTATCCTTTAACTGTTCCGCCGCTTTCAATTGTAAGACTCCCGAGAGGAATTGCACAGCTCCCGCACCGCTTTCCCCTTGCGCTGGAGCTTTGCTCACCTTGCCAGCTTGGATTTCTTGACTATTTTTACTTGATCTCATCGACTCAGTGCCTCAGCATCGACATTCAGAGCGCCTTTCCTGTGAACAATTGTGAAGGAAGACTCTTGAATTGCTAGGATCCACCTAGCAATGCGTCCTTTGGGTTCATTGGTTGAGAGTATGCTCTTGAGGGCCGCATGATCCGTATATACTGTCAAACTTGCACCATACAGGTACGGATAGAAATGCTTTAACGCATACACTACACAGAAAGCTTCTTGTTAGGTCGTGCTGTAGTTCTTTTCCGCAGGGGTCAGAGTTCGACTTGAAAAGGCAACAGGACGTTCATCTTGTACAATTACTGCACCCAGTCCATGCATACTGGCATCAGTATGTACATCATACGGTTTCGATGGATCTAGGTAGGCCAATGTAGGGAGCGTCATAATAACTTTCTTCAGAGTTTCTAAGGCATTGAGTGCGCTTCCTCAGACCACTCATAAGGGACATCTTTCCTTAATAGTTGATACAGCGGAGCCGCCACAGGAACCAAATTTTTAATAAATCGATGATAGAAAGCACAAAATCCAAGAAACCTTAGGAAAGCCGAGACCGACATTGGAACCTTGCAACCTTGAATCACTTGAACTTTTGTTAGATTTGATCTGATTCCTTGATCGCTTACTATAAACCCTTAAGTATGCAACTTCTCTCTTGAAGAATTGACATTTGTTGACTGAGATTTTCAAGTTATATTCGACCAGTCTTGACAGAACCGCACGTACTGTAACTCTTCTTCGAGAGTTTTCAGAGATGGGCTAAATACTATTAGGTCGTCCAAGTATACTTTACAACGTTGCAACCGTGTGTAATCCAAGCCATGAACCTGGCAAAGGCATTTGGGGCGGTAACGCAGCCAAAGGGCAGAACCTTGAAGTAGTATAAAGCCCCATCTGCTATAAACGCCGTTTTAGGGGAATCCCGTAAATCTAACGGTATTTGCCAGTAGCCCGCTTTTAAGTCTACGGTACTTAGTTACTTGAAACCATGCAATTGATCTAGCAATTCGTTAAGATTTCCAATTGGGAACTTGTCCTTGACCGTAATTGCATTAAGCTTGCAATAATCTACACAGAAACGCCACTGAGGAGGAGTACCATCTTACGCTGCTTGTTCATGATCAACTTTTTTGATTAGTACCACAGGCGAACATCATGCGCTTGTGCTTGGTTCGATTACATACGCCTTTTCGTAGCATTTCAGCAACTTTTTTCTTGATTTGCTGCGTTTCCGCAAAAGGTCGTCGGTAATCTCGCACAAGAACAGGTAAAGCGTCGCCAATTATGACACGGTGCTTATATGGTGCATTCGTAATTGTTTGAGGTTCATCGTCATTTGGTATCAACGTCGAATAATCTTTCAAGATATCCTCAGCCAGCTGCTCTTCCTTCGTCTTCATTGTTTGCGTATTTTGAGCCTCTTTGACCTTGAATAGTTCCTTTGTTTTTGGTCGCAGGGCCCAATCTTCATGCACCATCCAATCCATGCACAAGATGATGTCCATATTTTGTTTGTTGGATCAAAAAAAGATGAAATAAAAACCAAAGGTTAACGAGATACGAAAACTAAAGATACTTTATTTAAGATCAAAATTGCATCTGCTA
This sequence comes from Parasitella parasitica, assembly GCA_025201805.1. Taxonomy (NCBI): domain Eukaryota; kingdom Fungi; phylum Mucoromycota; class Mucoromycetes; order Mucorales; family Mucoraceae; genus Parasitella; species Parasitella parasitica. The sequence goes on from MU619332.1 coordinate 62,334, forward strand.
TTTATACTTTTTACAACTACATAAATTTATGGTGACTTATTTAGATTACTAATTAACAAGACTAATTCACAGTAAAAATCTACTTGACAGGGTACTGTTTAGGATACAGATCAAATCTTAGCGGTAATGTATTATACTCTGTATAATACATCATAAAGCGAGCATGAGTAGAAATGCGTAGTAGAATGGGATGACTTTATTTAGACATGGCAAAGAGACATAAGTGGTAACTTTGAATGGCGAATCTTTATCCCAGTACAAAGTGGTGATATCCTATGACATTTGGTTCCTGAGGTCGGTGTTTAATCCTGATGAATGTTCTTCCATCAAAGCTACTAGGAACAAACATTCTATCCTTTATACGTACATATCTATGCTCTTGTCTTACTGGTAACTCGAAAACTCTTATCCACCAAGCTCCTAGGGATTGGTTCAAGGTGTACCCAATTATCCCTCATCCTAGAGATCATGGTCCTATTGCTGCGGCACTGTCAAATAACTATAAATACCTTCAAAACATACACTAGTTTAAATATTCATTCAATCTTGGAATAGCAAAATAAATATATTCAGTTCTAATTGTATTTTCTGGCTATATTTTGTTATTCTAAACAGGTACGATATGAGGTTATACAGCAAGGGCTACACGTCTTTGATCTGAAAGAGCCTTAACCTTTATCCTGGTGCTCAGATATGTGTTACTTTCAGGAATAACCTTCTTGATTTGAAACAGAGACTTTATTCTCCAATTTACACAAGCGTATCACATCACATCATTGGACAATCTTCAATCTTCAATTGAAGTACATTGCCATGATCTCCTGTCTATAATTATGGCAGATCGTTGTTGTTTGACAACATAAGGGAACGCTCGAATTCTCACGCCATCCAAAATGAATTGTCAAATCGTCTTGTTCTTGGTAGGTTGACTTAATCCACTACCATATTGAATGTACTTCATCGCCGTTAAAAATGTGTACAGATTCATTTTATTTGTTACCTCCCAAGAGACATGAGCGCGCTATGGCCACGCTTCCCGCACTTGTATCATGTTCTTGAATCACGTTTTTGGGAATCAAGTCTTGAAGAACCACCATTAGAGCCTTAGCCAGAATAACTACCAAGAGCACCAGGGACACCACCATGTCTATGCTTGCCTTTGAAGCCACCAGTGCGCTGAAAATTTTGTTGTTCCGTTATTGATAAAGCACTGCTGCCACTTGAGCTTGTGCCGTAATTGATAGATGGAATAATGGGAGTCATCGCATTTTGACCCAGACGTTGTAAACCTTCTTCGACTTCCGTTGTAATGTTAATTGCCTCTATCAAGGTTTTAGGTCCTCGATAGATAACTGCACGGAGTAATTCACTGTTTATGCGTTCTTTAAAGTAACCAATTTGCACACCAGGGCGAAAGACTTGTGCTCTGTCTAATAAATCTGAAATCAATGGACCGAATTGCTTCATCGACATTTGACCTTGTCGCAGCTTCTTCAATTCAGCTAATGCCAGCAACGCAGGGTCATTACCACCACCAAATTGTAGTAAAAATGCCTTCTTCACCTCAGGCCAACCAGTTCAATGCATTATCTGTTAGTACCACAGATAATTCCGCCGCCTTTTTATCATCGTCGAAATTAATAATTCGCATAGATGTTCATAATGTTTCAGCCACATTGTTGAGCTTCTGAGGCTGTTCCTTGATTAAACCTTGAAAGTTTAGTTCGTTTTCTTCTTTCTATATAATCGATCTTCTTCTCTGTAGGTTTGACATCACTTAGAACTGTCGTGGATTGGTCGCCTTCCTTCTTTTTACCGGAATAATTCCGCCTTTCGATCCGATACTTAGCTTGTGTATAATAGCCTCCTCTAATTCCTTGATGCGAGCAGCAGCATCGCCAGCTGCTTGATCAATCGATCAGTCAGGTAAAACTGTTTTCTTGGTAACCTGTAAGTACCGCGATACATCAGAGCAAAGTCTAGGGGTAGTTCGAGATCTCTGCACACGTCTTCATTTGGCCATTGACATTCTTGAACCACTTGCACCAAAGGTTCGGCAGGGATCTTATGAAGTGCATTAACCAGAGTATCGCGTATCTGTGTACGGGTAGTCTCGATACTTCCATCAAACCCTCTAATTCGCTCTTTCATTTCTTCGATTTTTGCAGCGTAATGACTAATAAGTATCACTGTAATATTTTGCCGTTCCATAGGAGAAAAGTGTAGGACCAAGTGTTCGACAGCAATATAGGACCATTCAGCAGCAATAATTTCCTCCAGCATGGCTTGACGCCCACCAATGCACATAGGCATAAAAATCATTATATTCTTTGATTAATAATTTGTACAGCGCCAATTGTTCTTCAACGACAAAAGAAACATCGGACACCGACCCCTCTCCATTTTGACTTAAGCTTGGATGATGTTCATCCGGGATGTTCATCACAAATTCGGCAAAGCTTGCAGGAGCAAGGACCCTATCGTCAGCATCAGAACCGCCAGGCACTGCATTACCATGGTTCATCACTGTAGGTATGCTCGTATGTGAAGTCTTCGAATATCTCGACGTAGTAGTACCAGCCACAGATACATTTGAACTAACAGCGGATGGGTGAAGAGAGCTTGATGTAGACGAACGACGTGGTATACCTTCTCCCTCCCCTCCTTCAAAAGAGGAACCGTACGAGTTTAGTTGAGCCAGGTTGATTTGCCATGCTAGACTTGTCCACCAATGTAATATTTGTGGCTTACGAACGATATAAGAATAACTCAGATAAAAGACCAGTTAATTGTTATTATACAACAACAATTATACAACAGTGTTTAGATAAAAAAAAATCATGTTTATTCATAAAAAATTAGGAAGGCATTTATATTATGTTTACTTGCTGCGACAGTTGCTATTACTAATGGTATTAATAATGGTATTTATAATAAGTCGCAGCAAGTGAATAAGCTAGATCATCCTAGCGCCGTCCTACCAGTAATAAGCAATCGGGCTTTAATGGTTATTACAATGTTGTAACAACAGATGTGATCGTATCTCGTAACTCGATAACTTTTTTTTCAAAAAGTGATTTTTGCTTTGTAAGTCCTTCGACTTTCAACTAATTTACTATTTAACCACTTTAATAAACTCGGATATTGTTATTAACACTAAAATCTGTATCCTTTTTCTTTGAAAAATAATTTAAACTTTATTGTACAATGTGTTGTGCCAGGTCTTGAAAATGAGCACAGCAGGTGGTTGTATGTGATATGAAAATATAAGAATGTAATAAAGACTTAGTTTACCAGATACAAAACTATTGATTTATTGATTGACAAGAAGCTGTCTATTTATATTAGAATAAATCTATCCAAATCAATCTATAAAATACAATCAGGTCATGTTTGACATTTAATTGTCAAACAAGATTATAACACAGTAATAGTCAGAGCAAGACCTATTTCTATATTTAATCAGCTAATCATTATGAATGTGAATCATTCATCGATAAGTTGAGCTTCGCAATTTAGAATAAGTAGAACCCAAATAGATGGTTTCTTATACAAGACATTCTATTGAATACTTCTATTTACTAGATAGAATAATCGATGCTATTTAACCTTAGATCCGATTAGGAACGGTTGCCATGACAACTGAGTTGAAATAGTGGTAACCATGGTATTCTATGGATACAACACAATGCTCGCTTTTTATTTTGCATCCATTCCCATTTACGACGTCTGATTAACTCATTTTCTCCAAACTGAGTCTCAAAATTCTGAAATAGACTTCAAGACAGGTCTGCGTTATTGACAAAAATTAAGAGGCACTGTCGCTTCGAGAGTAAAAAGAGACCTGCATTGTAATATAATACATCGTAGACCACCGTCACGAAAATGTTGTTTTCAAGATAGTACTGCTAACTTACTGTTCAAAAGGAGCCACCAAAAATCGATGCAGTTGTGAAAACTATAAATAGCAGATGAATCTTTACCAAAATAACCACAATATTTCGCATTTCGTTAACATTACATTTTATTTTGTACTTATTTTATTTTCATTTCTACGAATATTAGCAACATAATACCAGATATACTTTATTGATTTAGTAGTATTCCTTTGGTTTTTTGTAAGACTTAAACATATTACCAACCAATTTATAACCGACAAATTTCGGTCAAAAACATAAAGTAGGCTATATAACACTTTCTAATTAAAAATCGGAGTTTAAATCGGTTATTTTCTAATTTTCAAACTCCGACAGTGTTTCTGAGTTGGCTGGTTTTTGTTTTATCCAAAAATAATGACTTTTCATCAAGATAATTGACAAAAACCTTTTCAGATTAGGCCGGACGAAACCAACCTGCCAGAATAATATATTACATTAAAAACAGGAACAACACTCCTTTTAATAGATTGGTAGATATCGTACAGCCAAAAATCTAGTTTCAACCATTCAAAATACTATAAGCAGTAAGTTTTAGAGCTAAATCAAAGCCTGTCTTATGCGCCATCAAATCAGGCATGATCATCGCTATCTGAGCATAACTTGGTTTCCACTGGGCGATGTCTCTATCAAAAGTTATGTGCAAAAACAGTTTTATTTTTCAATATTTATCCTAAATATCACATATTTGCTCATAACTTGTGCTAAAATGATTGTAGAACCGCGATCTAACTTGGAAAACTTAACGTTGACTTGGTGCTATCTGAAAACAACATTGGCTTTTACGCTTTTTTATATCCATGCTGTTTATAGCAATTACATGGCAAGGTCTCACATCAGGATCTCAGATCAGTCCCAGGATCTTACAGTAAATCATTGGTAGTCATCATTTAAATTATGCAGCTAGACAGTAGAACCCTATTGTAATGAATGTGTATATAATACATCATTGAGAGATGTATTATGCATAAAAGGGTAATTCTTTGGCAGATTTATTTTATAAGACTTTTGACATAACACATTGTGAAATTACTAGTAAAAAATACATAAAAAATACTTTTTAAAACTGTTATTTATTTTTTAGATCAAGCTCGTCAAAATGTCAATTAAAAACTATCTTTTTATACTAGTTAAGGGTAAATGATTGTGGATATGAACCTAAATTATATTGGATTATTCATCCAGGACGTTTTGGCAGCAAGGATTGATAAAGAGATAACCAATGGCGGATTTGACGAGTGTTGGAGTTGTTTCTATTTGTTCTTGATATTGGATTACGTCTTCTTAAATCCATGCTAGCCTGGTCTTGATGATTGTAATCTTTGTGGAATATTCTGGGGTAATTTGAAGTTCATATTGATACTATTTACGGAGATTCTTTTTATGTGATGATCAGTTTATACTGATCTATAACACACATGCTAAGGTTACATATGTAATGACTACATAAGGATTATGTGTAGGTATTATGAGTTAAATTCATTTTGTTAATTTTGTAACAAACAAAGTAGAAGCTACAAGTTGTAATTGTGGACCTCTTTGTGAAATACATTCACTATAATGATCTGCATTTCACTTCTTGATTCCTCCAGTTACGTTAAATTGATATAATCTAAATTATGCGTGCACAGTTAAAGCGATAGTATAGCAATTAAATATATAGTGCAATAAAATTGCGATCAATTTTATGTGAAAATGAAAAAAAGTAAAAAAATAAAGCCAGAGAAATACAATTATAGTCTTTCCACCTTTATTTTCGATTTATAAGAAAACTGAAGAAAAGATACATGCTATTTAAGAGAGCTTGTATTTATACTACTTGTAAAATTGCCTCACTACAGTGAGAATGCTTATTTTACAGCTTATTTGAAGAATGACTTTTGTTAAAAACATTCTCCCACTTGTATTGAGTAGTTGAGATTTCGATGTGTTGGTATTGAAATTGATACTATGATTTTGGGCAGGATTGTAATATTTGAGGATCCTGATTATTTCTAATGCGACTGAGCTTTCCTTATTGTTGTTTAATAAACAAGTCATTTCTGGCATCTAGAATTATTGTAATTGTTAAAACAATTGCATTGTTTATACATGTTTGGAATTTCTTGTTTATTTGTGATTATAAGCAGCGTTATTTAACATTAGCATGTGCCAGGGTTGTAGAAGATTGATGTACTTTGATCAGGAGTGCAAGCTTCTGCCAACACTTGTTAATGTTTACTTGTGCTTTTCATGTATTTCTTTCTTGGATGGATCAGCCATGATCCATCTGGATTTTATATTAATATAATTGTGGTGCCATATAATGGGTGTCATTTCATTACATATAGAACAGAATTCAAACGTAAAAAAATTTGATTTATTTCAAATATGAAGCATAATTCTTTATATATCTAAAGTGAAACGTCCCAATATTCAACATCCTCAGTAACATGGCTTCCATTGCCTCAAACTTCGATCACGTGGGGACAATTAATCAGCAGCACCGCCAGATCAATTTACACTTGTAGCAAATCTGATAAATGTCAAGTTCTTTTTTATGATTACCTTACATCGTTAGTTGAATACAACAGTAGGTAAGTTAAAGTGATATAAATTGTTTGTAACTAGGGAGACTGTAAGGACTATTTAAATTGTATATTGAGAAAATAATGAATTATAAAGATCTAGGGTGGTTTGTGTTAATCGGGCGAAAAAAATAACAATAACAAGAACACAGCAAAATAGACACAATCCAGCGAGGAATAGAGTATAGAAATGCTTCGTTTGGTATTGTAATTCCCATTCAAGTTTCAAATTTTTGAGAAGTCGGCGTTAAATCAAGCATATCTCATTTTCAAAAGCTAATTATATATATATATAGAAGCTGTAGAAAACTATAAAAAAATATGTGCGTATGCAACGGAGCGTGAAATAAATGGTCATGTATTTTGATTTGAAATAAGAGCTCTTTCAACAGAGTAAATCATGTTGAAAGTCGGGCGAAATAGCTTGAATCAACCAAATTAGGAGATTCGAAATCCAAAAAAGGCGATTTTTTAAGATGTACACTCCGTTCTACTTAATAATACGTTAACTAAAAAAAAGTGAAGAAAAGGAAAATTCAATTTATGTTTATTAAAGATAAAATGATAGCTTTTTTTATACTATTTCATAATGTCTATTCCTTACATATATACTTTCTAGAATTTGAACTTTCAAAGCTGTCAAACATAAAATTGTCAAATCTCCATTTCGAAAATAAAAATGAATGCCCCAAATCAAAATGTAACCATGGACTTCAACATTTAGCCATCGGCAGCAATTATAATCCAAAATAAGACACAAAATTCAGATCGACCTTCACCTCAAATAATATTAAGACTCCAGAATAAACATGCTTCAACACCATTTCAATACTTACTACATGATCAGTGCTCTTAAAACATCACGCGAAAAAACTGCCTTTTTGAGAGTTAGTATAGAGTAGGGTGAAACCTAAAATAATACGCACATGTCAAATCTATGATACGTTTGTGCTGGTAAGATGTGATATGTGAGTTGGTTTTCTTTATGAAGCAATTTGTTCTCCTATGTTTGAATTGCCGAGACAGAATGTTTGAACAAAGGATATTCGTATTCGATTTGAGTAATTGTTCCTAAAGGTTTACTGTGTTTCTGATCTGTTCTTCAATTCGAATAGGCAACAATTAATAAAAGCAAATTACGAAAGAAAAGCTCTTAATGTTTATTTGAAGATCAACTTCTACTTTTAATGTCTCAGGTACTGAGTTCTTGGACAGACTACATCTTGTGTATCTTCTCTAATCACGTACTTCCTTTTTTGGTAACCTGAGAATAATTAATCCACGGCACGTATCACAATCTAAATGGAAAGATGGCCGAGTTGGTCTAAGGCGTCACGTTAAGGTCGTGATCTCTTCGGAGGCGTGGGTTCAAATCCCACTCTTTTCACTTTTTTGTACTTTTACTGTTATTAATCAATGTCTTATATTTGTGTTGGCGATCACATAAATTTTGATACATCATTAAGATGGAACGTCTGACGATAGTAGGATAATTGGAAAAACAAAATTTCACAATTACTCTTGATTACTGTTGACGAAACTAGGTTGGGCCAATGAAAATATATTTTGGTCATTTCCAAATTGAGTTGAGACACGATTACAAAAATGGGTCACGAATACGAAAATGGGACGTTAATATGAAAGTGGGACATCAACATGAAAATGGGACACATAAGAGAATACGGGACACGAACACAACCGTGGAACTATACCGAACAGATTCAAAGGGTTTTATTCTTGGTTCAATTTAAGGGCGCAGCCCTGAAAACAGCAACCCTTTCTAGAACTTGTATCATATTCTAGTACTTTATGATCCAAGTGCCAAAGCCAAAATTTATTTGTGTACAATTTTTACTTGGCTAACAAGGCCTTTAAGTAATAGCTGAAACAATTCTGCTCG
>MU619332.1:74034-95231 GCA_025201805.1 Parasitella parasitica
TTTTGTAATCGTGTCCCAACTCAATTTGGAAATGACCAAAATTTATTTTCATTGGCCCAACCTAGTTTCGTCAACTGTACCTGTTTAATCCCTTATATATTTTTATTTCTTAAAGTTAGTCAGCTATAAACCAGTTGCTCACTTTTATTAGATCGATCCGTCTTAGAAAATTTGTCTATAAAACCTATTATTCATCTTAAGGAGCTGTGTACCCCCAATAAAAACGAAGGTCGAAAAATATCACCGTAGTTCGGGGGGGGGGGTGTATAAAAGCTCGTCTTAAAATTAAAACTTAACTTGAAACTAATATCTCTACACACGACATGCTTAATTTTAACTTTTTGGTTGTTTTTTATAGTGGCAGATGCCACAACTAAGCCTCTAATAGTGCGATAATCGGCTCATGAGCAGGTTAAGTAAAGTTGGCAATATTTAGATTTATCACTCTGGACAACATATACTACTGAATATCTGTATGTGTATATCGTAAGAAGAATGACAAGAAAGTTCACCTATTCGCATAAAGTCCATTCACAGAGGTTTGATTGGCTATACAAAATTCTTGCGATTTGAGAGGTTGTTTCTTTTTTTTCTTTTTTCTTCTTGTCGACATATGAACTTCAGCAGTGTTTTAGACACGACTTATAAGTCCTTGACTAAACGACTAATTGCCAACATGAGTGAAGAGAGTAAATTAAGTCTTGCAAAAACAGAGTGAGAATAAAAAAAAAAGTTGAGCTGACGTCTATGTATAGTAGAAGAGATAGACGCCAAAAAGCCGAAAATTAACGATGACGATCTCCATTTGACAGCTAAACAGAGAAAGAAGGCAACCAAGGCTCTCAAACTGGGAATGGCATATCAAATTGTCGATAACGAATTGGTAAGGGTTCACATTTATAATGCTATGTGAGCAATGGTTAAGTATAAACTAGACTATCCATCCCAAACTTTTTTTCAAGCAATTTAATGATTTTGCATCCATGAAGGATGCTCGCAATTTAATGTTGACTGCATTAGCACCCAAGGGCAAACAATCACGGCTTGCTGATATTCCTAATTTTCCGGGTGTAGCCCCTGTTAAAAAGGCGATAATTTTAGATGTGCCTATTTTCGATCCGTCCGAGATGGGTTTGCCTATGGAGGCGCGCAGTGTATCCAACGTAGAATCACCCAAAGTGTACGAGCAATTCAAAAATGAACCCATATATACTTACATTAAACAGATCAATAATGATCAAGACAAAGAGATTTTGGGGTTGGTCAGCGCGGCGGGATTTGACCAGTACAAACGAGTTCATGACAGATTTTTGGATCTTTTGGAAGTGCCCTTATCTAAAGGTGAAATTAAAAGAAAAAGAGAGGAAGAGGACAAAGGTATGAGGTCACAATCAACATCATATGGTAACATACTTATGCATGCATCACTAGATCCTGATCAAAAGAGGGCTATTGTTCCCGAAGTTTTGATCATGTCTAAAGAAGAGCTGCAAATGGAGGATTTCCCTATACCCACTGTTTTGGATCCTGACAGCGTCTTGGAAGATGGTTGGGTAGATACACTACCTGGAACGGGACTAGTACCAAAAAAATTGGTTGCTTTAGATTGTGAAATGGTCAGTGCAGGTTTAGGATTATGCAATCACAGAAACGCTTACAATTATATTACGTTCTTAGTGTAAAACAGTCAACGGCTATGCAGTGACACGGGTTGCCTTGGTTGACAGAGGTAATTATCAGGCATTAGAGCATGAGACTCCTATTAACTGTTGGTACTATATTTATACATCTTTATTGCAGAAAACAATCAACTGATCAACGAACTGGTTAAGCCCAATGAGGAAATTACAGACTATGTGACGCACATTAGTGGAGTAGACGAAAAGTCCTTGGTGGGGATCAATACCAGCCTGGCCGACATTCAGAAAAAGATCCAGACATTTGTCGATGGAGACACGATCCTTGTGGGCCATGGGCTCGTGAATGACATGAAATGTTTAAAGATGAGACACCCATACATCATTGACACTGCAGTCATATACCATCACAAAAATGGACCGCCTTACAAGCCAGCGCTTCGCGATCTAACCATTCGATACTTGAAACGCGCAATACAAATCAGAGATGAGGACAAAAGGCCAGAAGAAGATAAAGGTCATGACCCTTGCGAGGATGCTACTGCAAGTTTAGAGCTTCTGGAAAGGAAGCTTCGCTATGGTATCAATTATGGTTTGGCAGGATTATGCCAGGTAGAAACTGTCACAGAGTTTTTGAAGCGTAATCATCAACAAGGCGTAGTTATCGAGTGTCGTGCTGACCTTGGTCAGCTGATGAGGATGAAATTTGCCGAAAATAGTCGGGATGATTACTGCTCACAAGAAAATGATGAACAAGTAGCTCAAAAAGTAATTGATCATCACAAGCATAAGGATCTTGTCATTGCTAGATTTGATTTACCTCAAGAATCCGAGAACGATAGGCGGGTCGCATTTTTTAATTTGTTTGAAAAGATACATCAAGAAATGGAGCCTAATACTGTCTACTGTATTACCACAGGCTATAGATCCAATAAGCAACGTGAAGCGTAAGTATCACGTCTGTACAAAATGGCCGTTTCTGACTCAAAGATATTCGCAGACTAAGAGAAAAGCGCGTTGCATTTAAGAAAATGTTGAAACTTGTGGGTTTAGCTGATATTCCCATGGAGAAGCGTTGGAGCATAGAAGATGAACACTTGCTAGAAAAGATTGCTGATGACACTCGCCGAGGATTTATATTTGCAACTATCAAGAATCCTCGAGTCAAGTTGCAATAAATAGTATATACTATTTTCATAGCACTAGCGAGATCTCCGGAGATTACTTTCTATTTAGTAGCATTAGCCATCCTTATTATATCTAGTGTTTCTGAACATGCAGCTATTCCTGAAAGTATGTATGCCAATATGCATGTGCATGAACATGAGGAAGAGACCGTGTGTGTGTGTGTGTATGGTCTAATGATGGGCTGGTGAGCTTGAATTGTCTCTGTCCCTGATATTATACAAACGATCAAAGGAAAGCATAATGAGCACCATGCAGATACATGTTGTATCACAATGAACGTCTTGAAAAAGGAAATTATGGGCGTTAAAGAACTGAAAACATATATAAATGTTTAAACTTTGGCGTTTATCCTTTTTTTCTCTCTACATTTTCGCTACAATATAAACAACATGTTGGGACCATCTCCTATTCCAAAGGTACGAAACTATTTTGAAACGAAATAAACAGAAAAGAGGAGAAAGATAGCTAACTGTTTTGAACAGCAGCAAGAACAACAACAACAACGCCAACATCGATTCAACGATTTCCTTTCCATGATCAAAGATGAGATGCAAGAAAATGATCTCTGGAAGTTTTTCGAAACTATCGCAAATGAAATGGGGCGAAAGGGCCAAGACTCTTCCCCCACTGTGCCTCCAACTCCTTCTAGCGCTCCTACTGGTGCTAAGTGGACTCTGAACGCCCTGAATGATAACTTTAAGGCCGTGTTCCACATCAATTCTACCAATACTGGTGCTATTAAGGATTTTTTCACTTTGACTCCCAGAGATCAGTTTACTTTACTGGCAGCAATGATTGAAAGGTAAGCATTCAAAAGATAAGGCGGGTCAACTATACATCTAACAACCGCTGGTCTCTATAGATTGCTCAGTAAGAATTCACCTACTAATGATCGCCGCAATACGTTTGAAAATGTCATGAATATTTTGGGGCGTTTGAGCCCTGATCAAAGTGATTTGATGTATGTCGTTACTCAACCATTGATTGAGATGTATCATGTTAGTACCGTTTTCAATGGATATGTAGAGAAAGGGAGCAAAGCAGGATTCTAACCAAGTGATATTAAATAGAACGACATCCCCAAGCCTTTTATTAACTATGTGGGAAAGCAGTTCCGTTCTGCAGATGGTAGCGAGAACAGTGTTCTTTATCCCAGTGTTGTAAGTTTTATTTGACTTGGAATGCGAGGATAGATGATTCAACGTATATTTAGGGCCAAGCTGGAAACAATTACGTTCGGTCTGTCACCAGCACCAGCAGAAACAATCCCAATTTACCATCACCTAAGGAAGTGTTTGATAAGCTATTGAAGAGACCTGATGGAGTGTTCAAAGAGCATGAGGGTGGTATTAATATGTTGCTATTTTATTTGGCCATCATTATTACCCATGACTTGTTTTACACAGACCCAAACAATCCAATGCGTAACTTGACAACTAGTTATTTGGACATGTAAGTAATTCGACTCATTAATAATACTTAATTCACCGTATACCTAACTTCGTGTCACTATAAAAGGTCTCCTCTGTATGGAAATAGCCGTAAGGATCAAGAGTCAGTCCGTCAAATGGAGTTTGGTCTGTTGAAACCCGATCAATGGTTTGATAGACGTCTCGTCATTCAACCAGCTGGTGTCGCAGGTCTCATGGTAGTGTTCTCCCGCAATCACAATTACATTGCAAAGCAATTACTGGAAATTAACGAAAATGAGCGCTTCTCTTATGGCCATGGTAAGAGATTGAAAACCAAGGAAGAGCAAGATGAGAAGCTATTCCAAACAGCTCGTTTGGTTAACAATGGCTGTTACGTCAATATTATCATCCACGACTATATTCGTACGATTAATGGCACTGCTGCTGACTCAAATTTCTTCCTCGATCCCTTTGCTACCCCTAGCAACCCCACGGATGGCAACGCTGTTTCCATTGAATTCAATGCTATTTACCGTTGGCATGCAGCCATTGGTAAGGAAGACTCTGAATGGCTCACTGAAGTGATGAACTTGCTTATGGCCAAAATGCAGGCTAGTCGTAAAGAGGAAAGCTATCCTGGCCTTGATAGTTCATTGATTAACAAAGGTGCTCAAACAGACAGTATATTTGACCGATTGCTGGAAGGATTCAACGAGCATTTTGTCAAGGCTAGTCCTGAGGAATTGGCAAGAGGTCTGCCAATTGCAGGCACCCACCGTGCAGAGGATGGTGCTTTTGCTGATACAGATATCCTTCGATTACTGAGAAATGGATACAAGCAACGAGCATCTGAACTTGGTAATGGCCTCAATACGCCCGCAGCATTAGAACACGTAGAAATTGCCGGTATCAACCAGGCCCGTATTCTCGACACCTGTTATTTCAATGATTTCAGAAAGTTTTTACGTTTGACAACATTGGATACATTCGAAGATTTCTCTGAAAAAAAGGAAGTCCAGGACGCTTTGAAAGAGTTGTACGGTCACCCTGATAAAGTGGAATTGTATGCTGGTTTGATGGTCGAACGTGCCAAGCCAACGGGTTTAAGATTGCCCTATTCCATGGGTAGAGCAATTTTGAGTGATGCTGTCAATTTATTGAGGAACGGTAAGTGTAGAATTTGTAATTTGCAACACAAAAATGCTCATTATGATATCATTACTAGATCGTATTTTATCCAAGGAACTAACACCTGCCAACTTGACCAATTGGGGTTATGACTACACTCTTGGTGATCCCAAATCCAACAACCGTGTTTTACCCACTATGTTAAGCAGCCTCTTACCCAATGGATCTACCGAAGCTTTTACTAAGGAAGAGCTCAGAACTTTGTTCCAAACACCCGGGTTCAACAAGAAGTAAATATATACCTTAAAAAAAAAGGATATATGCTTATGAAGATATATGATTATGACAAAAGGATATTCTAGTATATGATTATGAAAACTTATGAATCTTTATTGATCCGGTTTCCCCCTCCTTTTCATCATTTATTCTAATAAAAAACTAATTGAAAAACAAAAAACAAAAAAAAAGCAAATATCGCAGATGAGTGTCGTCTTGTGTTGTTTGACTAATCGTTTCATATACTGATCGACTATTTCACTATTAAACTGTATTTAACCCTCACAGTGTGATTCAAATGTGCAACCTACAAAGTAACAAATAAACGTGGTTACATTAACAGATAGAAAAAGATTGGGGCACCAATAGAGTCAGTTCTACAAGAAATTTTATTTTTCAAAAGCTAATATATGTACAGAATATATAATAAAAGAGGAACAGAGGGGAAGAAGGGTATCATGTAAGTCGACAGGTCGAATTTTAATGCTGATATAATTGTTGATGATTGGCAAGATTTCCTTTGGAATGAAACTTACGTTGACATGAGTTGCATCGGACAACCGATGATCGACAATGTTTGATGGCGATTTGTCTTTGTTGTTGCTCTTGCTGAAACTTGATTGATGTCGCTGATGTCATGACATTTTCTTCTAATTCATCCAAAGGCCAACCATAATAATAACATTGTTGTGGTCGACTATAAATCTTCGCAATGGCAGAGTTTTTTGATGGTGGAGTCGCATTAGCGGCGGTGGATAATGGAGCTAGCATTGTATATATGTAAATGTATATGAGAATGAAAGAAAAAAGGAGGGAAAAACGCACAGGTATTTATATCTTTTTACCATATATGCGGGACAGCATTTCGCTCACTTTCTCTCTAAAAATGGGTCTCACATGATGCACCTCATCATTTGAAAGTAATGTGGGTAAACCACCCTTTTGTTTGTCAACTGAGAGCGGAATATCTTAGAGCTTTCTTTTCCAAGTAAAGTCTTGCAGCTTGTAACCTGACCATATCGTCAAAGTTAAAAGAGACATAAGGAAACCATCCAATAAGCACATTAAGAGCATCTCCAACAGAGATGCTAATTTTACAAAATTTCCAGAAGAAAATTGCTGAGAGGACGATACTTTCTTTTTTTTTTTGGACAATTTTACTCACCTGTAATGGTGTATAGGATAAACCGAATACCCATGGCGTATCAAAGAGTAATGTCAATGACACACAATGCTTGCAATTATTCTTTTGATTCAGAACGCTGGAATGGTGAAAGACGAACGCCATTGTTTCTTGCTGCATGTAAAAATATGTTGAGGATGTTTTTTGCAGCCATTATATTGCGATTCCAGTAATATTACAAGCTACAAGCTGTTGCTTGACACTGTAATACAGAATGTACTCTTCGCTTTGCTGATCGTTGCACAACGTTTTCAACATTTCTTTTTTTGCAGCTGTTGCAGACTTGACTGGTGAGGTATTCGTCTACTATTTGGACTGTAACACCACGATTTTCTTTACATTTTTGAAGAGCTTTTATGATAGTCTTTGTAGGTCCATCTCCATAGGCAATGATGATTTTATTTGCCTTAACTGATCCATCAAGTGGTGGAGGGCGGGAGTAAGAATTGTTGTTTCCCGTTGCTGTCTTCACATTGGTGGACGCACCCGCACGATATTTGATGCTATCATGAGTAAACATCTTGACTATTCGCTGAAGGCTTTTTGCTTCTTTCTATAACATCTAAACTTTAATTTTGAAGACCTATTCCATTTGGTTAACACAT
Source organism: Parasitella parasitica (assembly GCA_025201805.1). Taxonomy (NCBI): domain Eukaryota; kingdom Fungi; phylum Mucoromycota; class Mucoromycetes; order Mucorales; family Mucoraceae; genus Parasitella; species Parasitella parasitica. Next base: position 81,464 of record MU619332.1, read on the forward strand.
CTTTAAAATATGTACAAGTGTTTGCTACACTTACCAAAGGCCTCTGTTATAAAATTCATACATTGTATCGTAGGATTCTATACGCTTTATGCAAGCAATCAAGAATTTTGAAACTTCTCCGGTTTTTAATGAATCCAGTTATGTTATCAGTCTATGAGTGTTTGTGTGCTTCGCTTGATGAATCTTTTGAATGTGAGCTGCATCATTAAACCAACACAAGTGATAATACTCCTTTTGACCAAGTTATCTCACTCTACCAGCTTGGTCAAATATAGTAAAAACCGTGTTAATCCCAGGGTCTACCACCCACACTTGGCACCCATTGTCAATATCTGTTTTCAGGTCAGATGGCTTTACGGGAAGGGAGTCTTTCTTCTTTTTTGCTGTAATTCTTGAACCACCTTCTTTTCTTTTCGTTTTGGACAGAGTTTACTGGTAGACCTTGCATGATCTGTCTGTTTACATGAAGGACACAGCATTGGTTTGTTGGATTTGTTTTGTTTCTTGAACTCCTCTAAAGCAACAATTTTGTCTTCTTTCTGTTGGACTTTCTTAGATAAAGTAAGAGTTTTGCTGGAAGAAGAGCCTATATCATTAAATGAGCTAGCAGTCTTTTCTGTTGTGCTAGAAGCCTTTGCTGTTGAACTCGAAGCATCGTTGGTGGTGGGAATACCTGGTGTTGTCAAATCAGCCCCTTCTTTTTGGTGATTCAAATCTGCAACTAAAACATAGTAAGACATATATTCTTTTCACAATGTATGTGTTAGATATTTACTTCTTATAGCTCTCTTTCCTTTCCTATCTGGTGGATCGTCTTTATGTTTACGCTTCATATATGTGTGAGGAGTAAATTCAGGAAAGAAAAAGAAGGGATGAACTTACAACATTCAGTGATGTATTATGTTGAATTTGAAAAATTAGGCTCAATACAAAATCTCAAAGTGCATTACGATCAACACAGTGGATACTCGAAAAAAAAAAGAGTATAGTGTATAAACTTTAACTAACTATACAAACTTTATTAACATTTCCTAAAATGGCCAGTATTTCTGTCCTGAATGCTCATATTAATGTTAGAAGTGTGAGGTTTATAGTATGAGATATATAAATATGGGTTGAATAAAAGTAGTGAGCACCAGCTCCTGTTTTGAAAGTAGAACGACTTTGCATAAAGAAGAAAAGGTATGAGGAAAATAGCAAAAGAGAATACAATGGATTCAAGAGCCAAGGGAGTAATTCAAAGAGCTTCAGAGATAAAAAAGCAAAGCAACAGTAAGCAAGCAGACAAAACATTTCCGGGTTGTAAAAAAAAGGGGTGCTTTAAATGGCTTTTTGTTTAGCATCTCTGTTGGAGATGCTCTTAATCCAAAATGTCAGATCTGGTTGAGAAGAAAATAAGGGAACAAAAATTTAAGCATTATCTTGTCTCCTCGATACAATACTTTTGTTTACATGGGTGTGTACCTATTATACCTAGAAACTGTACACCGGCGTCGACACAAAAGATATTCCTAGAAACATTCATCTACTAGTATATTAAATCAATTATTCATTAGGTGTCTCCTTGGAGCTGGAAGAGCCGTTGACTTTTTAAGGTTTGCATCCATTCATTTACTCAAATAAACCCCGTGTTTCGTTTGTAGAATGAGGATCAAGCGCTCTGTTGATCGGATGGAACCAATGCAGCTAATAAATGTTGACACATGTTTTAAAGTTTATTCTGTTCCGTAGCCTATTTGTCTATATATCAAATAAACAAAATGAAAATGGCCTGGTGATCCTATACTACATGCATCAGACAAAAGTCTTTATTTGGATAAATGAGAAATTCAGCCAAAATGGCTGAACAATTATGAGGTCTCTCGACACCGCTCCATCGTTTTTTTTTTTTTGTGAGCTTCCCAAGTGCATTTTGTGTATGTATTTATAGATAGTGCATATAAGCGGTCATCCATGTATTGAATAAGCCTTATGCTAAAATTATAAACGGATATGTGGCGGTAAGCAAACCCAAAGTGAATTAGAGTGACCTCACTGTTTGTGGTGGGATGTGGAATTCCTAAAAAGACAAAGGTTGAGCGATATATTATCCACTCACCAGTCTGTCCTCTCTTTTGCTGGCTGGAGGTGAAAGGATGAATGAATACGTGTCGCAGTAGTCAATTTTTTTCCCTTTCTTCATAATAAGCAACTACATATCATGGGTGCCTTTGTAAGTAACTTGGCAACTTTTCACTTCGATGATCAATTAATTAAGACTTCTCTATAGGAAATTACTATCAAAACACTTTCACAAAAGCAATTCAAACTTTCTGTTGATACATCTGATTTTGTAATTTTTTTTTGTATAGTTGTATAATATAAAAAACTAATCTTGTATTATTCTGTCGACATTACAGATTCTTTCCGTAAAGGAAAAAATTCAAGAATCCCAGAAACATCCTGTAGAGCAACAAAAACTTATTTTTTCTGGTATGAATGGATTATTTTTTCAAAAAAAAACTTTTCATAATGACATCCATGAATAAATAGGTAAGATTCTCGAAGATGGAAAAACGATTCAAGATTACAACATTGGCGAGAAGGATTTCTTAGTAGTTATGATTTCCAAGGTATGAACTTCCAGTTCAATGTATAAAAGCTTGCAAAATTAATTCAATTTTAAACCAAATAGCCAAAGGCAACTCCTTCTACTGCCAGTACACCCAAGGCCACCGCCCCTACAACAGCTACTCTTGAAGAGCCTACTCCTGCTGTTCCTGCTGCTGCTCCTGTCGCCGCTGCATCTGCTGTTGTTCAAGAAGTTCCTGTTGCCACCACCACGACTGCTACTGAGACACCTGCAAATGCTGCTTCTCGACCTGACAATTCATTAGGTAATTTGTCATACGACAGAAGAGATGAAAAGCCCAATTGATAACCATATTTTGATAGTGACAGGATCTCAACTTGATAGTGTCATTCAGAATTTGATGGAAATGGGTTTTGAGCGTGAACAATGTGTCCGCGCTCTTCGTGCTAGTTTCAACAATCCTGATAGAGCTGTGGAATATTTGTTCAATGTATGAAATTTGCTATCTGCCAATGCAAGAATTAAATCACAACAGACTCATAGCTCCAATGTAGGGTATTCCTCAAAGTATTTTGGATGACATGAATGCTGATCAACAAGCACAGCAAGAATCTGCTACTGCTGCCGCGGTCAATTCTCCTTCGGCCCAAGCTACTTCTACTCCTGAAAATACTGCAGGTACGACGATTTGCTTGAAGATGTGAATTACACGACGCTGATAGGTTTTATCAGGTACCCCACTCAATTTATTTGCTGCTGCCCAACAACAAGCTCAACAGCAACAGCAACAGCAACAGCAACAGCAATCCGCTGACGGAAGCGCCGATTTTTCACGTTTGAGAAATACACCTCATTTTCAACAAATCCGTCAGTTAGTGCAGACAAATCCTGCTTTACTTCAACCTTTACTTCAACAATTGGGGCAGTCAAACCCTGAACTTCTTAGATCTATCGAAGCTAATCCCAATGAGTTTTTGCGAACTTTATTGGAAGGCTCTGATGATGAGGAGGGTGGCGCATCGTCCATGATTCAAGTGACACAAGAGCAAAAGGAAGCTATTGATAGAGTAAGTTTCCTTCTATGATTGCTTTTGACCATTGAATCACGATGAGGTTAATCCCATGTATAGTTGATGGCTTTAGGATTCGAAAGATCTCGGGTTATTGAAGCTTATTTTGCCTGTGATAAAAATGAAGGTAAATGCTCGAATAACTGATCGAGAAAGTATTAATGTTTTCTATAGAATTGGCAGCAAATTATTTGCTTGAACGGCAATCTGAAGACGGCGAAGAATAAACGAGTTTCTTCTTGGAATGTGTTGTTTCAAAACTATTTTCTTCAAATAAAAGTGATATAATATGATGACTCGCGCAATTGTATGTACCAATCTCATGAGCAATCATTATATTGAAAAATAGAAAAAACCCATCCTTATATTGACGCTATTGGGAGATAATTACTAAAACACCTAAAGATTTTTATAAGCAAAATAAACTCCAAGTTTTGTTTGCATCATGCTACCACTTGTACTATTATTATTTAACTCATTAAGATATTTGAGGTCATCGGTTTCCTGTTTATAAAAATATGATAAGCCTGCGAAAATGTTTGCCAACGAAAAATAAGTCAACGTACGAAAGGAGCAACACGTACTACTATGATACTGTATTCCAACCAGCAATTGTCTAAAATCTCCTCCGCTTGAAGATTGAATTAATCGCCTTGACCGAGAACAATGGCCAAGTTGAAAGTGCAGAAATAGTTACACCTTTTCTCGAGGGCATCGTAAACCAATCTGTTCTGATCGATGCAGCTACCAAATTCATTGATACTAAGATAGTAAACCAATTCGCATAAACTTAAATTCTGCCTCAGTGTCATTTCTCATGCTCTCTGCACTTCTTTCTATTTATCAAAACCGTTGCTTGTCTTTTTATCTTTGGAAACTTGACAAATGTATGCTGTATCTCGCTACTTTTGCTATGCTTTACTCGCCGTTAATTGGTAGCTGTTAATCACATACGCATTTATTTGCGATAAATATCAGGTACAACTTTCTTTTTTTTCTGATAAAGCAGAATGTATTGGGCATCCTAAACAAAAATTTAGCTATACATAGGTATTGGGTAACGCCTCACATTTTATTATGTTTTGGATCAATACAGCTAGAAAAACTCTACCTGGCTGTTCAGTATGTGGTGGAGTTTAACTTGTTATTGGTTGGTATTTGTGATGTGCTCACTCCATTGTAAACATTGAAAGGTGAAATAACGTCTTCATTATTAAAAGGGAGCGTTTGCACTAAACAGTTATTGATTCAGTCGACCGACATATCGAGGAGTGGTTTTTAGCGGTTTATACATTTTAAGTTATTGTAGATTATGGCAATACTTAAACAGAAAACAGACAATAAAAAATCAAATTCAGAGACGGGCGTAGTAACATGATGGTGAAATCAGATTTACCTTAAAAGGTACAAGCTTGGTTCGAGAAAGCACACGAATGTAGTTTTGATTATGCGAAATAAATTATGAGCACTGTATCCAAATGCACTTTGAATGCGTCGGAGATCTAGTGTCAGAAAACATGCATTGATTCAGGTCCAATTCTAATTTATTCTGTTGAGAAGAATCCAAAGCAACTTCAAATAGATATTCATATCAAATCACTCGATAACTCGAAAATTCGGATATTTCTGTGATCAGGACCTTCAATAGTAAATATAGTCAAGCAATAAGAAAATCTGGGGTAAACGGACTTTTTTGTATTTAGTGGAGAGAATCAGATCAAAAACCTTCAACTATGAATAAATCGCTTTGTCCTCTAAACAGTCAAGACATTATCTAAAATTCATGCACTACAATCGATTTAGACATAGTCTCTCGAGGAAAGAGGTCCCAATTATTTGAGATATAATTGATCTCATACACGCTTCAAATGTACATGTCTAAGGAAGGGGGTACATGACTGCAAGGATCTTGACGATTTTCACCGTGGCTAGCAGACATGCAAAATCCTGAAAAATTGTGTATCCCCGCTTTTTTTTTGCCATCTTCTTGTTTATGATTTTGATTGAACCTTTTTATCTTTGTCTTGGGGATAAATCAAGATGAATACATTTTGTTGGGGTGAAAAAAAAAATAAAATGGGTTGATTTCGAGTCACAAAAAAAGTTTTTCATAGTAAAATACACCTTCCCTACAAGCCCATTTGAAGTTAAAATCTTCAATTCGCAAGTGAAAAACTAGGACGCAAAAAAAAGTTTCTGCTAGAAATTTTCTTCTTTGTTTCTTTCTTCTTTTATTTAATGGATCAGCAAGCAGGTAATGCGAACATAAAGGCATCATTCGAAGCATTTCTAATCCACATGATTTAGTTGATATTAAAAACAAGAAAGCTACTGCACCCACACCTCAAAACACTCCCATCAACACAGCTCCTATCAACTCTCATTTTAACCCATCCATTCCAGCCATCACTGAAGAAATGGAAACTATTACCACTCCTGGTAAATCACAAAAGAGTGTGCTGTATAATGTATCATAGCTTAAGTCTTATTTCTTCATCAGGCGCTGCTTCAGGCAACCCTGCTCTTATGAGCATGCTTCAAGGTAAGTTGGGTAATCTCATTGGGGAGCCCCTTCCTGCTGCTGTCCAACGCCGTATAAACGGCCTCAAATATCTCCAATCCAAGCATACTGAACTTGAAGGCAAGTTCCAAGAAGAAGTTTTGGCTTTGGAAAAGAAATATTTCGAATTGTATCGTCCTTATTATGACAAGCGTGCTGAGGTTATTGCTGGCAAGTATGAACCCACTGAAGAAGAAGTTGCTATCGGGGCAAAGGTGGATGAGGATAGCGATAACGACCAAGAGTCTACAGTTGAAAAAATTGAGGAAGATAAGGAAGATGAAGAAAATGTTACCGGTATTCCTGAGTTCTGGTTGACCGCCTTAAAAACTCATCCTCAAATCGCTGAGACTATCTCTGAAGAAGACTGTGCTGTTCTCAAGCATTTGGTTGATATCCGTATGACTTACCTCGAAAAGCCTGGCTTCTGTATTGAATTTGAATTCTCTGAGAATGACTACTTTACCGATAAAATTCTAACCAAGACGTACCACTATCAAGACAATGTCAGCGGCGGTGATTATGTTTATGATTTTGCCGAAGGCTGTAAGATCAACTGGAAAGAAGGTAAGGACTTGACTGTCACTGTCGAAACAAAAAAACAACGCCACAAGGGCACCAACAAAACTCGTGTCGTAAAACGCACTGTTCCTGCTGAAACTTTCTTCAACTTCTTTAACCCTCCCACTATCCCGGACGAAGAGACTGATCTTGACGAAGAGGAAGCTGAAGGTTTGGATGCCAAACTGGAAGCTGATTACGAAATGGGTAATACTTATGTTTTCCATCATGCATCATCTAACACTTTGCTAATATTCTCGATAATTATTCTTTAGGCGAGGAATTCAAGGAGAAGATTATTCCTCACGCTGTTGATTTCTTTACTGGGAAAGCTCTTGATTACGAGGATTATGATGATGAAGATGATTTTGAGGTAAAATAAATAAGCATGCGATAATACCATGCACTGAAGTAACTCATCTTTTTTTTTTCTCGATAGGATGATTTTCCTTCTGATGACGATGACGAAGAAGATGAAGATGAAGATGATGACGAGGATGATGATGAAGATGCCGTAACTATCTTGAATTCTTGTTGTGATGAATTTGATTGCTAAATGTTTTATTTTATATAGCAACCTGCCAAGGGTGAAAACGCTCCAGAGTGTAAACAATCTTAAATTGAACATATCTTATTTTACTTATATAAATCGTTTTTATTCTATTCTTCTATGTTTTTTTTCTTCTTCACTCTTTCTTTTTTATATGAAATAAACTTATAAATATACAAACATACATTATGACAGCTCATAAAATAGAGTTTACTCAAATTAAGAATTCATAAAAGTGAACGAAAGCATAAAATTATTGATACTACTTCTAGTGCTTAGAAATAATACTATGCTGCAAAACTCAACAGGAACTGGTGGACATCGCTGTGCTCAAATCCGAGCGCTCAGATGTTCAGACCAAGAAATCGCAACATTACATGGCGATATCCCTGGATACTTATGTCGTTAACTGATCTAACCAACAAACGGCATGAAAACGATACCGTAGTTACCATAACCGTTCCTGAACGGATCGAAGGTTAAACGGCATCGATTATTCAATCTAGTAAATAGAAATATTCAATAGAATGTCTTGTATAAGAAACCAACATTTGGGTTCCACTTATTCTAAATTGCGAAGCTCAACTTATCGATGAATGATTCAGATTCATAATGATTAGCTAATTAAATATAGAAATAGGCCTTGCTCTGATTACTTCAGTGTTGACAATTAAATATCAAACATGATCTGATTGTATTTTATAGACTGAATCAGATAGATTTATTCGAATATAAATAGACAGCTTCTTGTCAATCAATAAATCAATAGTTTTGTATCTGGTAAATTAAGTCTTTATAACTTTCTTATATTCTTTATGTCACATACAATCACCTGCTGTGGTCATTTTCAAGACCTGGCACAAAAGTATTATGAATAAAATTGTAATTCTTTGGCAGATATATTTTATCAGACATTTGACATAACACTTTTTTAAATTGTATATCGAGAAAATGAATTAAGATCTAGGCTAATTGGTGTTAAATGTTAAAAAATAACAATAGTAACTAAAAGTAAAAAAAAGGAAAATTCAATTGTGTTTATTAAAAATGAAAATGATCGTTTTTATACTATTTCATAATGTCTATCATCCACATGTCTACTTTCTAAAATTCAAACTATCAAATACTGCCAAACCAAACTGTCAAATCTCCATTTCAAAATATAAAAATAATTGCCTCAGATCAAAATGTAACCATGGATTCCAACATTTAGCCATCGGCAGTAATTATAATCCAAAATAAGAGACTGAATTCAGATCGATCTTCACCTCTCAGAATACATTAAGGCTCCAGAATAAACATGCTTCGACAACACCATTTTAAGTAGGTACTACATGATTAATACTCTTAAACATCACGTGAAATAATTGCCTCTTTGAGAGTTAGTATAGCGTTTGCAATTTAAAAAGATACGCATATATCAATAAATTGATACTCTGCGGTGCGGGTTTTGTGAAATTTGTAGCGATGTGTTGGAAAGATCTTGCAGTAAACATGCCAAAGCCGAGACTAATTAGACTGTTTTGCTGTTGTTTAAGTGTATATTATGTCGAATAACTAAGATGGGATGGTAGCTCAGCGATATAGAATAGCAAGTAATTATATATAACAGAATTTAAACATCAGAAAGTTCAATTTACTTCAAATGTAAAGCATAATTCAATATACATATCTAATGCGAGACGTTCCCAGCATTTAAAATCAGACTCAGGAGCATAGCTTCCATTGGCTCAAACTTTGATCACGTGCGGATAACTAACTGCACAAGAATAATACTTTACACTTATTCCAAAATATATGGAAAGATGGCCGAGTTGGTCTAAGGCGTCACGTTAAGGTCGTGATCTCTTCGGAGGCGTGGGTTCAAATCCCACTCTTTTCACTTTTGTTTTCACTTGGCTGCCTATGCAGAGGCGGTGTTAATTATATATTTTGCGTTATATTTTGTGTCGTACATTTGTCCGGTACACACAGACTTTGTGTGTAACACTTTTAGTTATTATAAATATCAATTGAATACAAAAGAATAAAGATCTATCTTTCATCTCTTACTCATATTTTATATACGCTTAATAAAGCAGCACAAAACTAACACATCTCTGCACACGACATCTTCACACGACACATAGGCAGCCAAGTGAAAACAAAAGTGAAAAGAGTGGGATTTGAACCCACGCCTCCGAAGAGATCACGACCTTAACGTGACGCCTTAGACCAACTCGGCCATCTTTCCATTTATTTTTTGATACATGCGTATTTTTTTGTGCTGTCAACTTACGATATACTATTTCTCAAAAAGGCAACTCATTTTCACGTGATGTTTATGAAGAGTCAAGTAATACGTATTTTTTAAATGGTGTTTGAATGCATGTTTATTCTGGAGTCTCAAGTGTTCTGAGGTGAAGGTCAATCTAAATTTAGCCTCTTATTTTGGATTATGTAATTGTTGCCGATGGCTAAATGTTGAAGTTCATGGTTACATTTTGATCTGGGGCATTTATTTTTACTTTGAAATGGAGATTTGACAGTTCGATTTGACAGTTTATGATGGTTTGAAATTTTAGAAAGTAGACATATAGATGTAGATAGACATTATGAAATCGTATAAAAATGATCATTTTATTTTTAATAAACCATATCGAATTTTTCTTTCTTTTACACTTTAGTTACTATTGTTATTTTTTCACATTTAACACAAACTACCCTAGATCTTAATTCATTTTCTCCATATACAATTTAAATAGCTCTTACAGTCTCCCTATTTACAAACAAATTTATATCACTTTGACTTACCTGCTCACTTACGAAGGTAATCATAAAAGAGAACTTGACATTTATCAGTTGGTCCGGTTTACAAGATGAATACTAACTATTCTGTGTCTACGAAGATAATTACAATGGCTCTCGAACGTAAATATGGTTCTGGTTCTTCTGGCGCAAGGTTCATGAGGGAACCTAAGGTCTTCGATGGAAAAGACGAAGAAAAGGCCTCGGTTTGGCTGGCACGCATGAACAGGCTCAAGAAAAGTGCCAAGATTACTGACGAGGAAATGTTGATAATCGTGGAGGAGAACCTGGTCATGAAGGCTGAATCGTGGTGGAACGTTGTTGGTGCCAAGGCAGAGAATTGGGCTCAATTCGAAGATGCCTTTAAGAAGCAATACTTGGTGGATCTGGACGATAAATGGTGGGCTGCGGTCTATGCATTGAAACAAGGCGAAGAATTTCGTACTGTTACCGATGTTGCGATTAGGTTGGAAGAACTGTTCAACTTACTGGGTAACAAGGATCAAGGCTTGCTGGTACGCACCTTCTTGAATGCTATTAAATCAAGCATTGCATACGAGGTTGAGAAAGAGAACCGCCCCACAACCTTTGCAATTGCCAAGGAAAGAGCATGCCAAATCGAGAAGTCCCAGGTTAAGTACGGGATCTCGAAAGGTCAGGGTGATGTGCCTGGGCCTGATGCCAAGGTGATGAGTTCCAATGGTCAAGAAAGGGATTTCGCCGATAACAAGTCCGAGTCCACGGCGATCTCGAGTGTGATGTCCTTGGTTGATAAGCTGGAAAAGTTATCTATCAACTTGGTAGCTCTTCAGGATGCAGCAATCTCGAACAAGGGTGGTCTCGTTGCTGGAGGCAATAACTATGGTGGTGGATTCAGACGCAATGGTCAAACAGGCATTGTGTGTTTTAGATGCGGGGAACCTAGCCATAAAAAGTATGAGTGTTCGGCTGAATTTAGCGACAAGCTGGATAAACCTACCTCCCCTCCGCTAGCCACGGGTCCGAATGCTATTCCTTTAGGTAACCAGGCGGGAAAAGACAAGGAGTGGTCCCAATAGGGGATGGTTCCACTCCAATTGTTAATTCCCCCAAAATCCCCATATCCACTCCGGTTAATATGATCGACACCGTTGCCGAGGTGGATGAATTGAATGAGGTGTTGGCTGTGAAACGTGGGCATGCATCGAATGAAATTCCAATTGCTGTTCCAGATCAGCAAGTCCAGGTGAATAAAAGAGCCAGGCAACAAGGGCCGCCACCTGTGGAAATCCAGCCCATTGTCGATGCTGCAATGAAGGAACCAATTAAGAGACGTGCTAGGCCACAGCAAAGGGTTTTGTCGGTGCCAACTCGATCGCTAAATATATGGGAAAGGCTGGCTAATCTGGATGCAGGGTTGTCTGTACTAGATTGGGTTGCGATTGACAAGGATGCAGCCAAGGATCTGGTTGATGGCTTGCGAGACTTGAGAAAGCAGAGGCCTAAAAGAACAAGACGGCATCTTGAAAAATTTGAAGGGATCGAAGTTCCAAACAGGGTCAATGCGGTGGGGCATCTGATGGACGGTGATGATGGTGATTCTCTTTCTCTTTCATCGTGCTATGACTCCAATGGCGACTCCTTGGATAGTGTTAGCTCATCTGACGAAGACTTGGATTTGGACGACATCAAGTCGGTGTATAGGTATCCTTATGACCTGTCAAAAATGAAATGGAGTTCTCCTTTGAAGGCTGAAGTTTCAATTAACGGCAAGAAGGTCATTGCTTGTTTTGATACCGGGGGTTCTATCAGTGTAATTAGTAAAAGGCTGTGTGAGGAACTTGCTTTGGTTACAAATGGGGATACTCTCCAATTAGTGGGCTTTGATAACAATACGGCGGGTGCTCGAGCCGATATCGTGATGGACGTACCCATCTCAATTCAAGGTCATGTACGTCCTGACCATATGTGTGTGCAAGCTGACGCGACCGATAATCTATTAATTCTTGGGGTACCATGGTTCCAAGCCTATGGTGTTGAGTTAGACATTGCCAAATCTGTTATTAAGGTACCTACGACTTCTGGCGTGATTAAGTTGCAAGGATATACCTCACACGTACCGGGCCTAGTCAACAAGGAAATCTATAAGATCGAACTGGCTAAGAAATACAGTAATTCTTTGGAGGAGGATTTGATACCGGATACAGGCAATGAAGGCATGGTTTTTACCGAAGACAACATTACAGAAGGCGTCCCTAATTTCTTGAAGCAAGTTGTACAGGACTTCAAGCATACCTTTTCTGAAGTGTCTGGTCTAACTAAAATCAAAGGGTACAAAATGAGAATTCAGCTTGTTGAAGGCGCTGAGCCGATCAGATCGAAATGCTTTCGACTTACTTGGGAAGATGAAGACGCTCTCAACCAGTACATTAACGAAATGCTGGAGCTGGATTTGATCGAAGAGGCCGACGGTACTTGGAGTTCTGCTGCGTTTTTGGTGGGTAAAAAGGATGGTGCAAAAAGATGTGTGATTGATTATAGGCGGCTCAATAAATTGATTGTACAATCGTACTTTCCTACACCAACAGTAGCTGAATTGACTGAACTGACCGCCGGTATGAACTACTTTTCGTGTTTTGACGCTTCCTCAGGTTACCATCAGCTGGAAATTGACCCGCAAGATAAGCTTTCCAGGGACGTAACAGGTTTCATTACCAAGAGAGGCATTTTTCGCTATAAAGTTTTGCCAATGGGGGTGTCTGTGGGTGGATCAGAATTTCAAAAATGTATGAATGATATATTCAAGGATCTCGTTGGTGTTTGTTTGGCCATTTTTTATGACGACGTGTTATGCTACTCGAAAACCGAGGAAGAACACAAGATCCACTTGAGATTGCTATTTGAGGCGGCAGAGAAAGCAAACCTGAAGTTCAAGCGCAAGAAATGTCATTTTGGTCAAGACTGTGTTGAGTATCTAGGCCATGTTATTGGTAGTCAAGGAGCTAGACCTGGGGATAGGAATATCGAGAAGATAAAAAACTTCCCAGCGTGTCAGGACGTTTCGCAATTGAAGAGCTTCTTGGGTCTGACTGGCTTTTTTCGTAAATTCACACCTAATTATGCGGTAGTGGCGGCTGATCTGGTTAAATTGACAAGAAAAAGTGCAAGATTTGTTTGGGGTAAGGAGCAGCAAGAAGCCTTTGATAAACTTAAGGAAATTCAATGCTCAAAACCGGGGCTGGCTTTTCCGGATCGCGAGAAATTTCAAATTTTGACGGTAGATGGGAGTTCATCTGGTCTTGGGTGTGTATTGACCCAGGTGGATAAAGAAGATGTGACAACAAGAAAGCGTGAACAAGTAATTGGATACGGCTCTAGAAGCTTAAGGGGATCTGAGCGCAATTGGCACATTCACGAGATTGAAGCCTTTGCCGTGGTTTGGGCCATTCAATTTTACAAGCATTACTTGCGAGGACGAAAATTTCTGTTAGTGACGGATCATTCGAGTCTTGTATATTTATTCAAGCCCACAAAGCAATCTCCCAAATTAACAAGATGGTGCGCTAGTGTAATGGAATACGACTTTGACATCATGTATAAACCGGGTCCCGAGAACATTGCTGATCCACTGTCAAGATGCATTCCCTTTGAAGAATTTAAACAGGAGATGGGATTTATAAATATAGTAT
>MU619333.1:0-13967 GCA_025201805.1 Parasitella parasitica
TTTTTTGCTGCTTCTCTACTTCTATTACGCTATTATGTTACTTTTATATACTCTTATACCTGATCATCTACAATCCAAACGCATGCAATTTGTGTTCATTATTGCTGGTATTCTACGTTGTACCTCTTTGATTCTGGGTAAAGTCGATTTTTTTTCTTAAAAACAGTAAATAATACCCACGTTTTCTAAAAGACCATGACTAACACTTTCATACGCGTTTTTATAGTATCTATCACACGAAAGCAATATCCAGAATGGCATCTTTCTAGTGCAGTAGTTCATTCAGGTATTATCATTTTTTACTATGTTTTTGTAAGAGCTTTTTTACTAATTGAAAACCCTTTTGTTTTACATTTGTAGTTTCGGTTCTCTTTTGATGTCAAGTGGATGGCCTATCACTGAAACTTGACATTATGTTTTTATCCGGGTCATACAGGAGCATGTAGGCTGTTTCTACTCATTGACTGTGCTTACCCTAGCAGTTCTTGAGATGGGCCATTTTATCCTAAGCTGTGAAGTGTGGTAAGGCGTTTTCCGGCTATTTAGGGTGGGGTATTCATTGAAAATCTACCAATTTCTATTTTTGGTCGAATTTCAAGCCCCGCTAACAACAAAACAGGGGGAAACCCTGTTTTTTTGTTTTTAGGATTTAGGGGTTGACTTAGCCAAATTAATCGTAATTTTATAATAAAAATCTATATAATTAAAAAAATGGAGTCTGCAAACTTTTTTACAATCTTCGTAAAAAACAGTCGCATTCCAGCTCAGGTTATTCAATTAATAAAACAATGGCACTTTTTATTACTACGAAAACAAAATGCCTGCTACTATTAGAATTTGTTTAAGCTGTGATCAAGAAGGCCATTCACGTTCTACAAGCAGGCTTCGCCTCAATAATACCCGTTCTAACAGTAGCACTTGCGCAAGCTGTGGTGGTATAGACCATCGTCAATTTTCTCATCGTGATGGCGCTTACAACATTGCTAATCGTATGTCTCAAATTTGTTTTCATTCTACAATCATAATCAAACTTTTCGTATAGACTAGGGCCTCAACCTAAAACTATGGAAATAGTGTTATGCGCAGAGGATATATAAATATGATCTGCTCAAAAAAATGTATAACTTTATAGAAATAAAATCAGACACAAAAACTAATGACTTTATTGATAAGAAAATGCCATCTCTTTATACTAGATTATATCTATTGTAACACTATTTGTCATCATGGTTAAACATTGAACTTGGTATGTAATACCAAGTTTATTACATGTTCTACTGTACATTAATAGCTTATTCCTTGTCATTGTATACAAAGAATTACCAATCTAATAATTGCTTAATCTCATGCCTTTCTGGCACAACATACATTCGGTCATCACAATATGCAATGTTTGCGCTAAGCATGCATTAAGAAGCCAATAGAAAACACCGCTACAAGGTCATCTCAACATTTGATAGCAATGCATGTATAAACAAAAATATACTTTATTCAAGTATATTGCTACTGGTGCTAGCATTATCATAACCAGCGGCTTTTTTTTCATCATCTTCAGCAATACTTTGGTTAATAGTAGGTACTTTTTCGACACTTTTTGCTCTCAAATGAACATTTGTATGATTGTGCGTGCATAAATAAACTTTTACTCAAAACAGATGAGATCTTTGGAATGCAACATCTCAACAAATATTTGGTAGCAACTGTGACTACAAGCACAGAAAAACCGAAATGTCTCAGAAATAATATTATATAATTGAAAATGAGCTATCTCAACTTTTTTTTATAAACGCACATTCTGGGGCAAAATCATTTATGTTCTCACAAGCACATAAATGCTCCCATGACCCTAATAATATTCTCATTTGAGCACATTTATGTTCACCGAGAACATCCAGGAGGCCATAGTGGCATTCCGTTGTCTTTCCAGATGAATTTGAAGTCTTGGATGTGATGGATATTCTTTATGCAAGGAAAAGAGTGAAAAATGCGCCAGCATGCCTCAGAAGCAGAGACATGCCGGCGGGCATCTAAAAACTGCTTAATTTCATCGTTTCCTTCTATGGTTTGGCCAAATGTTACCACATAGTCCATGCATCATGCTTTTTATTACTGTTTGGTAAGCTAAAGGTTGAAGCTGTGGATCAGGAATCTTTGCTGAAACAATCTTGTCAATATCTTCTACAGTCCGAGGTTTATCGGCATCAGATACAATCAAAAGAATGTGTGCGAGAAGGCCTCGTTTCTGAAACTCAATGACATGTATGTGAGCAACAACTTTTCCTAAAATCTGCTTTAAGATCAAGTCTTCCATAAAAACACTGAGTTTCTTTTGGAAGACACCGGCACAAAGATCAGGACGATCAGGGGTTGTCTGATTGGCATGTAAGAGCTCGCGTTGAATCTCGGGCCACTTTGGATTGCATGTGAAGGTGATGAAAAAGTCGGGCTTTCCAAACCTTGTTACGATGCTGATGGCGTCCTGGTATAGCTGCTGCATGTAACGTGCTGATCCAATAAATAAGCTTGGTAAAATCACGCTACGGCCAACTATACTCAAATCGGTGGATCCATCTTCCAATCTTACTGCATCTTCTAAACCACTCAGTAAATGCGATCTTAGTAACTTTTGATTGTGTCTAAGAAACTGAAGACGTTGTTGCTCAATCTTGGCGTACATATCCACAATGAACTGCTGAAACAAATTGCCACCTCTAATCTTTAATTTAAAAGCATAGTAGTTCATAGCAGTTACTTTTTTGCCACTCAAAGAGACGATCTCAATATTTTAACTTGGGGTGCCATAAGGAAACATCAAGACATAGGCCATCGTGTCATACCATTGATTCAATTCACTTATTCTCTAAGAGGACCTCCATTTGTAGGTCGTATTACAATGTCTCTTGTTGTTTCTGGGTTATCGTTTCCAACAATGAGTACACCAATAATCTCGGTGGTGCGTTGTATCTCTTTCAATCTAGTGGATGACTTCCAAAACTAAAAAATGAATAAATTTTATTCATTTGTCAACTCCGTTAGATTGAGATTCGTCCCGATATAAACCACGATTTATTTGCGTTTATTCACGTCAATAAAGGTTGTTAATATCAGTATAAAACTTCGATTTTATTGAGACATTGTGGTTCGATGGCTTTTTACATTTGATGTACAAGAAATCAAGATTACTATTTTATAATATTCATACAAGAACAGAGCAAATATAAATTAAAAATGAAGAATATTTCTTTATTATTAAGCCTCTGTTTGAGTTTTGCAATTCCATTCTAGTTGCTTTGAGCTTTCGAGAAGTCGGGATTGTATAAATCTTGTTGGCTATCGTTTGAATTTTTTTTTCTTGAAATGTTTATAGCGTCAACATCAACGCCATATTTTCTTTTTATGCTCAAAGGCAAAGAAGCGCCAAAAAAAAATAGGTTAGAGGCCTTTTTGACCCTCGACATTGCAACATAGAGCTGACCGTGGGTTAACATGTTGTCAAGGAATATCCCAACACAATCGATAGTTGCACTTTGTGCTTTGTGTATTGTGGATGCAAATGCAGGGATAATTGGGAATTGTGATCTGACATAACTTGTTCCTGGTACTTGTCTTGTAATTCTTTGTATCCAATATAATTGTTCTTCGCCATGCTCTTCATCATTGTCAGAAAACTTTCTCAAACATATATTATCTTCATCCACTTCTACAACGCATGCAATGGTTCCATTCACCCAGCCCAGCCTGATACTCATATTTTGTAACAGCATCACAGGCATACCGACTTTCAAACATAGATCTTCCAGTAGACGTGTCTCTTTTAACGCTTTTCTTGCAGTGCCAACAGTACCTACAAAAGCATCAATGGCCTTGAATTTTACTTCTTCGCTTGGAAAGTCTTTGAAATCTCTTTCATTGGCATTTTTGACCCTTTCTCGTGTTGTGTATAACCGCAAGCAGTTTAACGGCAGGCTTTTTTTGTAAACTGTCCTTTGATTTATGAATTTAATGACATTTTCGTCAAAATACCCCAAACGAACTTTGTTTAGTATTTCTATAAACTCTGCCTCGTTTTGTCTAACAGGATAAAGCAAATCATAGCGGTTAACAGCGTTGTAGATGTGTGTGGCCCATATGCAAGATTCATTCTTCTTAACTGGCAAGAGCTGGGCAATGTCTCCGAAGAAAATTGTCTTGACCCCACCCATGATTGCTGGTCTATTCGTGGTTTTTACCAATGCATCATTCATTGACTTCAAGAGAGTTGCGCTAATCATAGAGTATTCGTCTATGAGTAAAACAAGCTTTGGGTAGAGCTTAATGTATTCATCTAGAATTTGAAAGTTGGGTACTATTGATTGGTTGGCCATGCCAAAAAAACGGTGCAATGTTTGTCCACCTATGTTGTGGGCTGCTACGCCTGTTGGAGCTAACTTGAACACCTTTACGGCCATGGTTAGTTTTTTCCAACAATTAATTAATTTAAACAATGTGAAGTACCCATACTTTATATCCTTTCAATCGGTAGTATCTTTCAAGCATCCTAAGCACATAAGACTTACCAGTTCCAGCTGCCCCGCTGGCAAATACTGCTGAATTTACTTCCATCTCATGTCTGATCTGGTTAAATATACACTTCTGATCATCATTGGCACTGTCCAGCATAATTTTCAACTCTCGTTTCGTCACCTTTTCTCCCCTATCAAGGTCTACGATGTCGCCTAAAGTGCGAACATTTGATTTTCCGGTAGAAGGTTCGATTCCCCCTTCCTCTATTGGTATGCTAATCAGGTGCTCGTAGTAGTCTTTCCAGGAATGGTACATTCCTCTTTCCTTTTCAAATGTAGTATCAAAAATAGATTTCTTTGTAACGACTTGTTGATAGTAGAATGTTTCTCCATTCATTTCATTTTCATTAAAGGTTCTCCAGAAAGCTACTCTATCTTTTGTTCTCAATACAAATGTTACTTTCCCACTATTTACGAATTTGGGCAAGTCAGAGGCAGCATAAAACCTTCTATTCACTATTTCTTGAGCTTGTGTCTTCAAAGAATTATCTGGAGATTGCGATTTACGAATGTAAAAGCAAAAGAACTCTGGCAACTTCAATTGATTTGCACCATCTCTGTTTTCATATATTTCTACGTGAGATTTGGCATATATATCTTCAGATTCTTGCGGAATAGTTTTAACATCGTCTCTTATTCTTAAAGAACTGTGGCCATACAAAGCTGTTTTGATAAATATAACATTTCTTGAATTGTTATGCTTGTGCCAACCTAGCAAGTCGTAAGCAGCTTCAACTGCGCCAACAATTCTTGTCTTTAGATGTTCAGACTCTTTGATATATGCGGATTTTTGATAATGACCTTGATTAGTTTTTCCAACATTTTTAAACGTAACGGTAGCGCTGTAATCGTCTTTTGCCATGTACTTGGCAAGATATCTGACTGCCTGCGGACCATCGTTATACTGAATATCCATATTAGATCTAAACACAGCCAACAAATACGGGTTATAATTGTTAACCATGCAATCAGTGACATCCCTCCGATAAATAACTTGATGGTTTTCGTCCATGTATGTCACCGGTGATTCAGGCTTTGGAAATCCAAAACGACATGGCCGATCTGGTTGTCCTCTTTTACAATAGCTACGTAAAAAGCAAAATACAATTAGTTTTGATATTGTGTATACACATATAAACAGATAAAAATTTTTCCCCCACGTACTTATCATTGCAAGTATGTAGCTGATGAGTGTTGACTAAGTGATGCATTAACGGATCGTTTTGAAAAACCCCTGGTGGAAAACTTGTGCATACCACGTTCATATCAATAAGCTGTTGGACAGTCTTTTCAGTCCAGAGCACAAGATGAATGTGTGGGCTCCCCCTATCTTGCAGTTCCATAACCCAGCTGTGTTCTTTTATGCCTCCAATCTGATCAGCGAAATTGCCCAATATGTACTTGCTAAAAAAATGTAACCATTTCCTTTTCCAATGAGCAACAAAAGCAACTGGATCCTCCCACGGATACTCAGTATCAGGAATTAAATTTTTAAAGTCAAGGCTGTTGTCATGACAAGTAAAAGTAAGAAACAACTGTGGAGATCCTAGATTGTCAAAAATGCATTGTAGATCCAAAAAGTTTTTGCGCTTGTAAGCATATGATGATCGAATTTGGGGTGGAACAGTTGAAACCAGATTTTTGTTTAGTTTTTTAGTTGCATTGTTGACAATATCGCTTTGTTTTGATTTCTCGGTTCTTCCTTTTGTCGATACTACAAACCTGTTTGCAGTTGCAATATTCATCTTTTCCAGCAGATCCAGCATAAAAAAGAGAAAGGAAGGGTCTTTAGCAAATCTCCTGTCCCTCATCAACAGCCGGGATTTTGCAAAACTAGCAAGTGATTCACCACGCAATGTTGCAAGCGTTACTCCGCCCCTATTCTCTGGTATATCATAGGCAAGCTGTTCCAATGGTGTTGAGAACTCTGGCAATGGTTTGGTTTTGGACATCATTGAAAAATGGCCTGAGCTTGTTGTAAATAAATGAGGAAATGAAAGCGCTATTAAACTTGGGTGCGAATATTTGATACGTTTTCCTTCGTTATCTTCTCCAATGATGAGATCCCTGAATTCTTCATTACTAGCTTCTGGATTAGTATCCTCCATTGCAAATAGAGCATTGCTCTTCCAATTGGTAGCAGATCCAATATGCTTTCTATTTTCACTGACATGATAGTTAACCAATGAATATGTAAGCTTTGGCAATTTATATCTTGCAAGAAGAGGGTTCACATTTTGTAAACATTGATATATTGTTTGAAATTTTTCTTTGTCGATTGCTTCAGGTTGTCCGCGCTGAAAATACAAACTCAATGTTCCACCGTAAGCCATTTCAGTGAATTCGTAATTATGCATGGTATTTACGGACCCTGTCATTACATAATGACCTATTCTTCCATGTTTCATAGTTGATTTACGTGTAATTTGAGAATACAGCTTGATTGGAGATAAGACTGATCTTTCTCGATAATTTAAATCATTCATTCCAGGTACCAAATCACCTTTGTATGCAAAATATTGATAAGCAGCAGTTAGATGTAAATGCTCTCGAGTTACAAATAAAGCAATAATATACCTGAATAAGCAAACCTGACGACTTTCTCCTCTTCAGTCTTTCTATGCTTTGCGCATACCATAATAAAGTTTTTATTTCTGCCTGTTTCTTTGATGAGTGGCTGCATTTTCCAGTCAATGCAAGGTAGATCCTGAGGATTTGCAATTTTTCGATATTTCTGATCTTCTGGATAGAGCATCTTCATGCAAATGCAACAATATCCATTTGGCTTTCTACTGATAAATTTTTGGAAACTTTCTATTTGTTCCGTTTGATCATCAGTAAAAGTAGATAGGTCACTATTTTCACGTCGAAATCTGAATATAGACATTGAATCAATTGATGAAAAAGAAAAAAAAAGTAAGTAAAAGAAAACAAAAAAAAAAAAAAAAAAAAAATTTATTTTAAATGGAAAAAAAAAAAAAAAAAAAAAAAAAAAAAAAAAAAAATTAGCCCTCAACAATATTATCAGTATCATCAGTGTTATCAGCACCATCGGCTTCCTCATCAACAAAAATAGGCGGTGGAGCAGTAAGCTCCACAGGAAAAGGTTCATTATTATTTAAAAGCTTAGTAAGAGTCATCTCTGCATGCTCCCAGTCGACCTTTGGAACAGCAGGATTGTAGGTATACTCAATGTCTCGTCTTCTTTCTGCAAGATTAAATCTTAATCTTGAGCGCATTATTCTCTCTGTTACGAGGACAGGATTCAGGTTTTCACCATCAATAATGATGCCATTCTCGCCTATGAATATAATTAAAAATAAGTAAAAGTATAAAAAGCAGAATCAGGTTTTTTTCACCCACACAAATCCTCATGAAGATCGCTCAAGTAATGAGCCAAAGGCTCTTTATTCAACTTGTCCTGGCGGACATGGTGTTCATCATCAACGTTTTGCCAGACAAACTTGTACATCATGTATCTTAATTTTAACATGGAATCATTGTCATAATTATCCGCTAGCATTCTGATTGCTTCGGATGGTATAATTTCGTTGTTGTCGTCCACATTGGCGTAGGGGCGCACACCGAATACATTCAAGCGCAAATTAATGAACGCTCTCGTGTCGTCTTCATTGGTGTAGGCGTACGCGTTTAAAGCACCTTAATTTTAGAAATTAGTCAGCTATGATGTGCTGAATAAAGCTTTAATATCATACATACCAATGAAATGATGGCGAGTTTTTTTTTTAAAAAAACGAATAAAATAGTACATTAATGCATAGTTCTGAATGAATAAATTTGGACGAAGTCCACTATCCATACACTTGGCCTGCAGGCTCAAGCTTCTCCCAATAACCCGAAAGAGTATCCTGTCATTCAGTGGCTGTGAATCTGTTAACTCTCCCAGAAGCATTTAAATTTTTTTATACAAAGCAAAATAAGAAAGAAAATTTGTTATTGAAAACTTGCATGCAAACATTTATTATATCGAGAAGAGGATCTAGCGACGAGCGTCAAGCGTTGGTAACTTGGGATCGCGAAAGAGAATGAGAACGTGAACGTACATGAAATGGCGCAATATACTATAATCAAGGGCAAAACGTTTTATATATCCACCTCAATGCATTTGAATATAACTGCTATTATGCATATATCGTAATATATCATGCAAAATTATCACTGTAGCACTTTTTGCACAAAGAATTAGTTGCTGTATGCGCTCCTATTATTATCAATAGCTTTAGACTTGATAGCAGCGTTACAAGTAGGATTGTGAATGATATTGTACATGTGCATTTGTAGGAGTATCTATCACTACTACTTGGAAAAAGTGGGCTTGAACAAGAAGTACCTCGAAAGTAGTGTAGTCAACATGTTGTATATATCCACTGCTACAAACACAAATATCTTTTATGCAAAAGCATGCATTTTTATACAACAGCTTATTTGCATCATGTACCAGAAACTCAATACGTTGTTTTGGCAAATAAGCACGTTGTTATATTGATCTAAATCATTATATATACAAAGATAAATGATGGTTACGTAGTATAAAATACTCGTTAATGTGTTGTACATCAATGGATATGTTGTTGTCTGCGTCGCAATAATCTGAATGTCCTTTTATTGCCCCAAAAAACATGTAGCCTGATCACTTTACAAAACATGGACTAGTAGATATAAAATAGTATACAGTATTCAAGAACGAGTTAATGCATATGAATACATATAGTATATTCGAAAAAAAAAAACGAGTCAGTGCATATGTATGATTTCTTTATGCCGCACACAGACCAGTAGTTACAAACAAGCACACTGCATTGTTTATTGCTCCTAATCGCAGCTGTCAACTTTTTCAGCAGATCCTGATTGGTGAGAGCTCCGGTTAAGGCGTTCAAAATAGGGGCAAGAGTTTTGAAATGTCTGTAGGCACCTTTTCTTCTGTTCTAAAAATATAATTAATCCAAGCACTATGAATTCAATCATATCAACATTTTTTGGATTAGTTTTTCCTCATACAGTTCAAGTGGACGACCCAACAAATCAAGTATATATTCTGCTATATGAACTGTATTCTGCGTAAGTCCAGTATATTGAAAAAAAAAAACCATCTAGATAATTATATTATATATAAGCACTTATACAAGCACAACACGTGTAGGCGTTACAGTGTAAAGACAGTTGTGGATAAACAAACTTTTCTGGATGCGATAAGCAGCTATAATAACACCTGGACAGTCGAGTCATTGGTAGAGTTAAAGGAACCTCTGATTATGGTTGTTTCTGGATCAATGAGACAGCAATCGGCGGATAGGACTTATTTAGGAGATTCTGTGGAGGAAAAGTTTCATCTGAGGGCAGTTTCCATGGCAGTTATTCCTTGCATTCCTTTTACTGCAAACAAACTAAAAAAAATGATACACCCAAACATTGCACCTATACAGCTAGAGGAAGGCCTGAAAGAAGGTTATTTTCTAGTGAATCTTTCTGCACAACAAGATTTTCAACAAGACCCAGAGTTTCATTTTTTCAATGGCTATCAACCACAGGGGGAAGCAGATGATCTTGGTATTACTACAATTTTCTCGTTAAATACATACTCAAGTTGAGTGTATAAACTAACGAACCAATATTGTTTTAGACGTCATGCTTGCTGACAGTGATGAAGAGAGCCGGCATGAAGATAGCGAAGAATTAAGGGCATCATCCACGATCCGATCTAGAAAGCAGAATACCATGAATCAAGGTGAGGTTGATGAAGAAGAAGAGTTTTTGAATACGTTTGCAGATATATCGGGGCTTGAGCGATTTAATGATGAACCATCATCTATATCTGGGCAGATTCAGAGAGGCGGTAAGAATTATATCCTTGATACCGTTTGTCAATACATTTTGCTCATTTTTAACGCTAAAAAGAGCCATCAACCCAGCCTTTTGAAAGACAAACAACAGAAGAAATTCTTGAAGAAAATCGAAGGTTACTAAGTAGCATGAGTCCTGAAGCAGTGGAAGATAAAGAAAAAAATGTTGGTTTAGTAGAAAACGAAGATACAGAATGTAAGTACTATCACAAAGAAACACTTTTTTTTTTGGGGATTTTCTTTCGATGCTATTCAAATTGGCTGCATTTTACATTTTATATGGTACTGTATATATTACTTTTCATTATTGCAGTTCCTATTATGTTCAACAAAAGGTGCTCTTCATATGGTAAAGAAAGCTACTTGTGTGCATACATATAAATGTCGTGCCTCTTTTTGAACGTATTGATATAAGCTTAATAAAACTTAAATACGTGATTATAGGATGCATTAAAATCCATATATTTTGCAAATTATTAAATAGCCAATGCGCTGCTTTTATAATATGATATGCTAACAAGAAAGTTTGCTGTAGCGGAAGATTTATACCTTAAAAGTACCCCTACTGTTTTCACTAATAGAAAAGGCAAGCAGAAAGAAACTGGTGTGGAGCCTATAGCTGACGTTTAGAAAACAATCAAAGGGAAGGGACCTACAGATGTTAAGAAAAAAGACAAAGGAAAAGAGCGTGCTGATCCTATTCTGGGTCTTCAAGGAAGAGAAATTGATAAGGAGCGTTTCCACTCTTTACTCAATGTTGGTGAGTACTAAATTGGCGTATTATACCTCACTTAATAATCAAGTCTTCTCATATGTTTTGATAGACAACAGCAGTGGTGTATTCCATAAGAAGGTATCGAAACGTATTATCGTAGACGATAGCGATGATTCTGAATATGACGATGTAAATTTTTATGATGACAATGTTTTCACTGAATTAACATATATTTGTATTGCAACACAGGAGACTCATAGAAAAAGAGCAAAGAGTAGCAGTGCATCATTGGCATCTGCAACACCATCACGGTCTCTATCGATATCTTCAGATTTGTCAAAAACAACGCTGAAATCTTCAACATACACAGTATCAGAAAATTCAATGTCGGTAGCATCAGATTCAGCAGGATACTTAACAGCAGAATCTCCAATATCTATAGCATCTTCTGTCACTGGAGATAGTGAAAGTATTACTTCATCAATACAATCATCATCTGAAATAGATGATGCCGTATCTTCCATGAATTTGAATTCTACCACAAAAAGACCAAGAGGAAGACCAAGAAAATCTCGTCCTCCCGTGCCTGCGGATGTCTCTCAACTTACTAGACGGAAGCCAGGAAGACCAGGGCGTCCAAGAAAACAATCAGTTTTACGAAGTTCAACTGATCATATGGGGCCATTAGACGGTTTTTTTAAGAAGTTAACATTTTCTCATCCTAGACCTTCTTCATCATCTTCTAGACCTTCTTCATCGTCTCCTAGACCTTCTTCGTCGTCTTCGAAAACTAATACATAAAACTCCTCATTTAATCAACTGTGGAATCTGGTTTTCAACTGCGTTTGCTACACACTGCAGCTCAACAGTAAAACTACCGCAGTATCTTACGACGCTTTTAATACGTACATGAAGTTGTTTTTACTGATTTTATTCAAAGTCTGAAATGCATAAAATCATTTCAGTGTTTTTTTGTGTATAAATTAATACTCTCAACGAATTTATATATGATATTACTATATTTGCGTTTGACTTAAAAAACCAGGCGTCCAGTATATCTGAAGCAATTTTACCAAATGCTCTACTGCATGTAGTAACCAGCTAACAAAAAATTTACTCGCTAGGCACACACGCTTACAATTTTGAAGGCATCATGAACGTGGTCAAACCTTATGACATTTTATACCTACTAACACACGTTAGATTAATATACTACTTCATAAAACAATTTTATTGTAACTTCCAAGGTCTTATTCACCGAATAATGTTTTATTTGAGCATCCTAAACATTCAACATATATATAATAAAAATTTTATGCGAACGCTCTATATAGAACCTTGAAGATAATCAAGCAGGAGGTAAAAAAGGGGCAAATAAAATCCATAATATGATCTTGCTGTATATTGTTTATTTTCAAAAACTATTTAAAAATATACAAAAACCCATTAAAAATACAAAAGTTGTATTTATTTATTGTAAAGATTCTAAAAAGTAGATATACTCGATTGATGTTTTCTGAAAAATGTATTTTTGCTGATTTAAAGGGAAGACAAAACACCGTATCTGGACTATTTTTGCTGTCTTTATTTCGGATAATACACTCACTTTTCAAAAACTATTTAAAAATAACTAAACATTTTAGAAAAAAATTATAAAAAAAATATGTACGTATGCACCAAAGCATAAATTAAACTATTGTGCAATAAAGCTTTAAATCGAAGACAATTAAGCAGTGTAAATCATGTTCAAAGTCGAGCGAAAAAGCTTGAATTTCTCGAAACTGAACACGGTCTAACTAAAAAAGGCGATTTTTTATGCTGTAAATTTGGTTCTAATTAATAATATGTTAATATTAAGTTAAAGGTGCTTTTGTTTACAAATAATACAAATGAACGAAAACACACGAAGTAAAGGTGCATCGTAAAGATAAAATAAGGACGAAGACGGAGACAACAAAGATTAGGGGGAAGAAAAAGATGTGAATAAGAAAATGTTAAGGACGTCAGAGGCAAAAGCCCTAAGCGTGATTAAATGCTATGGAGTGGTTTTTTTTTTTGCATAATTCTTTATTCATCGTTTAATTTGGCCTCTACCCCCTCGTCAGATTTGGCTGTAAATCACAAAAAGTGAATTTATTTTATTCACTCGTTATTCACGTCTTTTGAACATCCGAATATTTTCAATCCCAATTGAATAACAGATTTATTCACGATTTTATTTATTCATTGAGTTTTGGAAGTCGTCCAGTATACCTTCAGCTCTAAATACCATTGAGACATCAGGAACAGAGCTAGGGTTCTCTGCAATCAACTGAGCTATTGACTTGAAATCATGGACAAAACAATTTATGTCATGCATAAGTGCTTGAAGGTTGATCAAGGTGGCGATGTTAAGATGCTGGTTGTGAGCATGGCGGTTTCGAATCTCATTTCCAGAGTCGTGGATATAAATTTGAGCAAATTTAGGTGCCTCACCTTACTCCTGGATGCAAGATTCCAATTCTATTATGATAAAGGCTGCCATGAATTTTAAATGAATAGGCGCCTACACGTGTATTGGCTACTGTCGAGTCAAGGTTACAACCTAGTGAGGTGAACCCCATAGCACTGTTGTAAGCTCTTAGGTTTGACCTAAACTCCTTGCTTTGTTTGTCTGATCCTCTCAATAAATTGGCAATCAACTCAGGCATCTCGGGCAAACATATTTACACTTGCCACAGCACAAAGAGAAATCAGGGTTTGCAATCGTGCCTCCATTCTTTTCTGATGCCCACATGCGTGCTTGACAATGGCGACAAATGCTGTTGTTCATTCCACCAAGGTCATGGC
>MU619333.1:17322-35369 GCA_025201805.1 Parasitella parasitica
AAACCAAACTGTTTTTTGCCATTATCTCGCTCAAAAATCTGTATTTTTCAACCAAACAAAAATAATTTGGTAGCTATTTTGTAGCTCTATGTTTTCATTGCTATATCATGTATTTTTAATTACTATCTTTCACTTTGAAAGTTATGAAAATAAACCAAGCCTCTGCTAAAAACATAGGAAAATATTTTTTTTCAACCTATCTATCTAAAACTAACACAGCTAGTAGAGAGTTAAGTTTCAAATAGATTTTAATAATTAATCAAGCCGAAATGTTTTAGTAGTTTGTTGAGAAACAGAAAGACAAAGTTTAGCGTAAAAACATTAAATTGGCTCATGTTTGTCGAATTTGAGCCTTACTACAACATATATAATACCAGTAGGTGTACCAAAACGTACTTTATTACTTTACTTAGGAACTTAAACAGGGTCTAATTGCAAAATATGGTGCTTGTTATAGGAACATATGCTGAAAAATCTGCAAAATCTGCAAAATTTAGTTTTGGCAATATCTCGACTGTGAAAAACATTCACTATGATGATCTGCATTCCACTTCTAGATTCATCCAGTTACCTTAAATTGATATAAACTACATATGCGCACAGATAATAAGATGTGCAATACAGATTTATACTATATAAGATATAAGCTAGAGACGGCACCATTTGGATGGATGACGCTATAGACTGATACTTATATCTCGGCACGAGCCTTAGACATTTACTAGATTTAGTATATGCTACGAGCTTATGCTATATAAGATCTATGCTTCAGATGCGCATGTTGTATCCATAGAATACCATGGTTACCACTATTTCAACTCAGTTGTCATGGCAACCATTCCTAATCGAATCTAAGGTTAAATGGCATCGATTATTCTATCTAGTAAATAGAAGTATTCAATAGAATGTCTTGTATAAGAAACCATCGATTTGGGTTCTACTTATTCTAAATTGCGAAGCTCAACTTATCGATGAATGATTCACATTCATAACGATTAGCTGATTAAATATAGAAATAGGTCTTGCTCTGACTACTACTGTCTTATAATCTTGTTTGACAATTAAATGTCAAACATGACCTGATTGTATTTTATAGATTGATTTAGATAGATTTAGTCTAATATAAATAGACAGTTTCTTGTCAATCAATAAATCAATAGTTTTGTATCTGGTAAACTAAGTCTTTATTACATTCTTATATTTTTATATCACATACAATCACCTGCTGTGCTCAATTTCAAGACCTGGCACAACAGCGTATTCCCAGTTTCTAGATACGCACTACAAGACATATACTTATATCCATGATACTAGCTACAGATACATCATGTACTACAGACTTGTACAATATGTGCAATGCTATAGATATTCTTATGACAGGCAATAGACATGCTACATATACCGATATATGCAAAGATGAATACCAAGTGATATACACTCAGACATGTACTATTAATATAGACTGGATAAGACTATACAAGGAATGATATACGCCTATGGATCGATATTAATAATCTTCGCATAGAAGATTGATCAGGGTACTACCTCGGGTAAAGTCTATCTCCTCACTCAAATAGATTTAAGTTATCTTGAACCTGCTGATATGTAGGTTAGCACAAAGTTAAGACGCTAGTTACGCAGTATTGTCGTACATGTTAAATTGCGAGAATAGAACATTTATCCACAGTTTAAGTATATAAAGGTTCATCTACCTGGCCAGTAGATGAACTAGAGCTTTATACACCTGTCGATTTGATAATAAAACCTAGACCTTTATCAAGTTGACTTTATTGTTTTTTTTATTATAGTTTTTTTCCGTGAATCCATATAACAATCTATACCGATTCCACATCGACAACAAAGATAGATATCTAGAATCGGAAGACGTAGTGAGGTACAGCTATCATACCATCACTTGGATATATACTTGGCTTGGACCCCAAATTCGTAGTACCTAAAAATGAGCCTGAAGGTTGACCCAAAGTTGAAAATTGAAAATCGAATACAAGGTGTGGGGTGCAAGAACATAGCAAAATCTGAAGAATGGTCAGAAATATTTGAGATATGTTATAAAATAGTTGAAACAAAAAATATTTTGGCTGAAAGTTGTGTCTCCCTCGCTTAATAGTTTGTAAAAATAGCAGTTATTGCAGATTGTGCCTTTAAGCGTGGAAAAGGGTTATATCTTCGATTTAGTGGTATATTACTGTACTTCATCCAAAAAAGAAAGTATGTAGAAATAGCTTTTGAGACCCTAATATTCAGCATCTCAACTGTTTGATTTATATCGACACATTATCCAAGCTACCTATTAGAATACTTCGATCTTCGATTGAAAATATGGTACACTCATTTACAATGATTATATGCAGTAGTAGACTGTAAATTCAATCTTTGGGTAATATGTTTCCATTTGAGTCAAAACACACTTCATTGCTAGATATTTCAAGTAAATAATAGATATATCAGATTTTTGTACTAAGTAATTTCTTGCAACATATAGACCACAAGATTGTGCAATTACTTTTGATATTACCCGATTTATCAGAATGAGAAATTATTCAAATGAAATGGTTGTGAATAAATCAGGTAAAGATCTCGTTTATTACATGGAAAAAATGATGGTTTATATACTAGTGAATCTAATTGGACTGATGGGAGGATAAGATACAAGTGTGAGACATGGTGTGGTTTAGAGAGTGGGACTATAGATTGGTATCTATTGTCCATGAACATGTCATGTTGACTTATAAATAAGGAACATGATCCATTGGGATATGTTCCTAAATTGGTTCAGGATTGAGTTTACTTGAGTTTGACTTCCGGTTGGGAAATTGACACATCATTACCAATTGTCAAATACTCAAAAAGTACCTTTTTGTTAGTTTTTGCCATATTTCGAATGCATGCTACCCTAAAAACACAACCAATCAATTCATCACATCAACACTTATACACCAAAATTTTGTTCATAATTGCAGCTTACTTAATGTTTCCCAAATAACTAAAATCTTGTTTCGACCAAAATCAATCAGCGTACAATATTTGCGGATTTATCAGGCTATGACAGTATCTGAAATCATGATGGGATCTTTTTTAAAAAAGGACTAGTTGTTTTAATGCATCTATTATTAATTATAGAATGATTATAATGAAGGGTTTAAACGGCTAGTATGTTGTCTTGCATACTGGCTCAGTATCTAATTAAAATTGAGAAGGCAACATTAAAGCCTTTACATCTTAGTCATAAAAAAAATCTGCAATTCAGACTCATTCGCCCCCACAGTTACCCCACGGGTATACATTGTTAACATTGTGTTTCAAACATTTGCCGGGTTAATATCCTTGATATTAATTCTAGCTTTTTTGGCGGTTACTGCAGGGCTTTGATTCATTGCAAAGGACATTACGAAAACTTTTAATTCTCCAAGCATAACATTCTTGTATTGTATTTTACTGATTTATTTGTTTCCAAGAAGTATGTGATAGCTATCACTAAAATTACTATTATTAGTTTACAATGTTTTGCATTTTCAACAAACGTGAAGTTAAGAATAACCATCTATGCTAGTCTACCATTTCTTTCTCAGGATGGCGTTCATATTCTAGTATGAAAATAATTAGTTGCTTAAATATATCACCGTGATACAAGAGCTAATTTTACAATAAAAAACCTACCATTCTGTGGAGATATGACTGAATGTAATTGTTACAGACCCTGGAACAATCTCAACGTGTGAAAATAGCTACTGATCATAAAATCGGAGCTCTTCAGGATGATTTCGTAACGTTTAAAAGGACCCTGCGAACAATCGACGGGTACAACACCACTTTTTTTTCTCTAGAAAGCCTTACGACATTATGCTCACTGATATTAACAACGTCCCTATTGATCAAGCTATCAACGAAAATGGCTATGTAATTGTAGATAACCTGATCCCAGAGGAGTTATTCCTCAGACTCAGAAATGCCAGCGATCGTGTTGTCGACAGCGCTAGAAAGGGGGGCTGGAAGTACAGGTACAGACAAAGGCCTTCATTTTCATAAATGATAAACGAATTAACGTGTGTATATATTCACATATTTAGACGTCTTGTCGGTACACAATTCCCTCCCTGGACAGAAGGTACTGATGTATGGGGTGTTCAGCATATGATCCACCCTGAATTGAAGGAAAAGGTTTTTGCTGAATGGTACGGATCTCGCAAGCTTTTGGATGCCGTTGAACAACTATTGCACACAAAGCATGATGATCTTCAGCTAGGTAAGTTTATATTGGATACGACTAATGAAACTGCAAGTATTAATATGGGTTTTGTCTATTATAGAGCTGTTCAATCTTTTGATCAATCCTCAAGACTCTGATTTTGACTTGACATGGCATCGTGATGCAATTAAAGCTGAGGCATCCGAAGATGAAGAAAAAGAGAAGCTCAAGATTCCTCATTACGGAACTCAGTGGAATACGTAAGGATGCGAATCGAGAGGATAATAATATATTGTAACACAAATTATAGTGCCTTGTATGATGATTCCTGTCTCTTTGTCGTCCCAAACTCCCACCGTCGTGTCAGAACTGAGGCTGAGAGAGATATAACTTTGAATGATCCTAAGAGCCATAAGATGCCCGGTCAATTGCGTGTAGATTTGAAGCCTGGACAAACTGTTTTTTACGATAACAACATCTTGCATCGCGCTTCGTATGTATCTTCGCAAAAGCGAGCTACTCTGCATGCTTCTATGGGTACAATTGAAGGAGGTCATCACCGTGCTGCTGTCATTTTGCAGCATGGCCTTGACTGGATGAGTACGGATGGTTTCAAAGAGACACTTCCTATATCTCTCCTCAAGCCTCATGCCAATCTCCTTGCCATGGCAGAAAAGGCAGGCATCGCAAACATGCAAGCAAACCCTATTCATTAAAGACGTGTATGTATAAAGTGATCTTTGCTGCTATTAAGACTTTTGATATGTTTGCAGTGAGGTCGAGCTCAACTAAATATACACAAAATGATATGAATTATAGAACGACGTGATTTGAAGGGGGCTCTTGACAATGGCAGGGAATCCAATTGGTTTTTAAATGTTAGTCAATCAGTGAAAGTTAGACAGAATTACAAAAATGTGTACTTTGTGAAAGTGCAATAGAAAATTTCTTTTTGATTCGCATCATTTGGATGTGTCTTAAAATGGACATGGTCCTATTAATGGCCTGATAAATCTTGTCATAATTCAGCAAAAAAAAAGGGGGGGGGAGGAGGATATAAAATTCTGGATGGAGACTTGTTGGAGACACCAATAAAGAAAGTTACGCAAAAAGAAAAGAGGTGCAACCCTTAACTATCTTTCAACCACCTTTCAACCACCTTTCAACAACCTTTCAATAACCTTTCAACAACCTTTCAACCAAGAAATCTATCTCAAGAAGCTACAAGTGTCAATAAATAAACAAGGGCTAGGTGCAGAGATGCAGTTGTCAAAATCAGTGGCATTCTATATGTTAGTTTTACAAACAGTGAAAAATTAAGGGGGTGAAAAATCTGTAGAACAACCCACGTTTTACGGACAATAACAAGTTTACTATAAAAAGCTAATTTTGACAAAATCTGTACTCTAGCCTTTCTTTTTCTTGTCGAGATACTTTAGATTTTAAACGATACATATAATGGAAACGTCCTCATATCTTGCCCAGTCATCGCAGCCCGACGGCGCAGAATTGGCAGCCAAGCTTGTATCCATCTTTTCAATAACACTACTCTCCACTCTTTTCGGTATCAAAACATTTAATGTACATTATAAATACTTGACCTATTCAAAATGGCTCGTTTTGGCATTATATTTATTTTCATGGTCATTTACAACTGTCAGTACGCTACTTGTAACAACAAATAACAGTATGTGTATGATTAATCCAGCCTGATGTTCATGTGTCAATAACAATTTCTTGTGTGTATTAGAGAACTATACGTCTTGCTTTTTGTCGATTATGGTCTGCGATATCTTTTATTCAGGCACCAAAATTACGATTTATGCTTGGTATGCTTGTGATATATCACTTGGAAAAAAAAATTCACCAAATTATTAACATCTAGGCTAATTGAGAAAGTTTACGTTGTATCGTCGATTCGCGAGACAAGATGGAAATCAAAGGCATATCGCTTTCATCTCTGTTTGATGTTGCCGTATATTGCCATCTTCACATTGATGGTAATGAATGCTTGCCCCATAATGATCGCCGTATAATAACCACTTTTGAACAGTTAATTTTCCATGTTGCAGAAATCGATTCCTCTGGCATTTGCTTCATCGGTCTACAGTCTATTGCCTCTCTTCCACTTTTGGTAACGCCTATACATTTTATTCATACTATAACGTTTGCTAATATATTGTATTCACATAGATTTATGATTTCGTAAGATGAATTTGCTCTTGTGAGTGCCTTATATCTCTCATTTAACTTTTTGATTAGCTTATCAATTTTTACATGACCATCTTCTTTGTGCGTCCCTTATTGAAACTCGGTGCTGGAGTGAAATCAGGCTGGAGAGCATCTCGTTTGAATGAAGTGGCATTGAGAACTATGGTCGCATCCGTAGTATGCTTGATAGCCTCATTTGCGAATGTTCTTGCCCTTGTTTTATTCAACGGCCGTCAAAGAGGTCTCGTTTGTTTAACATGTTGCACGGTTGATGTAACCATCAATGTTGTTACAATTCATTGGGTATGTTAATTCAGCAAAACCAGTCTATATATATACTTGTATTAATCGCTTCGTATCTTGTTAGGTTACTTCCCAGGCACCCGGCAAGAGGATCAAAGAAACAGGTGTGGATTATTCTACCCATCACAGAGACTCAACCCATGAAAATTCAGTATATCAACACCCCAACATAAACGAAGACCAAGCCAAAACTTTGCATAAAAATCATAGTGACATTGTGGATATCATTGCTACACAACAAACAAATGCCATCGCTGCTGGAACAGTTAATTTGTATGGTTTCACAAACAGTGATTTTCAAATTGAAGATTTGAAAACAGTGCCTCCTTATTCTGCTTCTCCTAATGTCACTAACCATACCAAGTCATCATTTAACAGAAAAGACACAGTCTGCGAAGATCAATCTTCTACAGATAGTCATTTTTGTGCTTCCTCTATCCATGAATCACAAAGTAGCCGAAAATCATTAACTAAACGATAAACCTGCTATGTATTTTTACTTGTACTTTTATCTACTTATTTACAGTCGCTATTGAATTGATTAATGTCCATCATTCCTAAGCTTAAATTGTATGTGTCTTGAAAGACCTATACATGACTATAGGGAGCTTCCAATCTTTCTTTTGCAGTTTAACGTCAAACACATTAAAGTTGGCCTTTTCCAACTTTTCCAAATATCTCACATAAGGAATCTAAGGAGAATTCGTTGGTGTCAGATTGCATTTATCTTGTGCCATTGTAAACAACTTACAGCAGATAGAAGCGCAGGAAATGCTTCCTGTGGGATTTGGCTCATTAATGATCTAGCTGTCAGTAATTGATCATAAGCGGCTGTTGCCACGTCGTAGACTGCGTCCTCCATACCGTCAATCTCGCCTCTAAACACGTTCTCTTGAACTAAAGCATACTATATGACAGATTCAGCTCATCGTCCGTCTCTCTTTCCTTTTTTTTTTCTTTATCCACCTACCTTGGCCGTGATCTCTGCAGGTAATACTAATCTTTTCTGACTGACGTGAAACGGCAACGATCTTAAGAAGGTTGTAATTCCTATCATTTTACCAATATGACTAATAGCATGATCTGCATTTACATCCTTAACGCCCAATGACTCCAATTGAAGATATAATAAACTGGATTGGGTATTTTCAGAGTAATTTTCCATATCCTTCAAGGTCATAAACTGATGATCATCCAGATTACTGGTCTATAATCCAAGATTCGTCAATAATAGTGCATACGCTTGTTAATTTCGAATATACACTGACTCTTTCCGAGATGATACGCTTCATCCACATGGCTGACATTTTTGTTGATTTCAGTGCTTCAAATAAGGCCAAAGCAATGGGCTGTTCAGGAGGATGGCCCTATTGATAGTTTACATTACTTAATGCCGACAATATACCTATTATCCATACTCACTGCATATATTTTATCAATAGTATCCTTCCAGAACTGCATTCTCATCTTGCCTATATCAGGGTTTGAAACATTCTCACGAACAGATGCTAACTCTACATTGAAAGCTCGAATAGCATACTGCGTATCCCTCAATTGTGTCGGAAAGAATGGAACGCACAGGTATCCTTCATAATCCCTTAGTCTAGTTGTAAAAATATTCAGAAACACTGTTACTTTTATACTTGCAGCTCATGTACAAAACATCTCGACATTTACCTGACAGAATCTTTACAATAATTCAAGGCATTCTGCATTCGCTCGGGGCTGACAGTAGAATGATGTCTTGATACAGTGATCTTTTTGGCTTGGAGAATAGCTTGGCGCCTTGGTTGAAGAAGCAAATTCATTCTCTGTATGGCGAAGGGTTAATGTAAGTAAGGTGAAAGAAACCCCTTCACCAGGGTTTGGTTAAAATGGCTATTTAAGCTCAGTGACGTTGGGTTGCCACCATGCCCATATCCAGGACCTCATGGAATAGTAAATAGATCAAGTCTGTAGGAAAAGATAACGAATTATAAGGTCTTGAAATAAAAAATTTGGTATTATGCTGGGAAATTCCTCCTCTTATTGAAGCTCTATTTATCAGATGTCGACTCTTTCCCGGGTAATAAGGAACAAAGTTCTGTATCAGAGACACGATGCTTTTTACATTACGCATGCAAACAATGGATTTCATCAGCTTCAAAAAGCGTTAATAATCGCGGTTCTCCTTTAATTACATCTTGGTTTACTGTAACTGAATCAAACCTATATGAATATCAAGAATACCGTAGCGATTATGATGAAAATTATGCCAAGGATGCAAGAAGAGAAGTGTTGGATGTGAACAGGTAATATGATCTCCAAATGCAATTATTACGGATCTTGACCAAAGACATTTAAGGTTAATATGACACAATATGACCAAGCCATGAGTGCTGCTACTGTAAATACTAATTATTATTTGATGCAAGAAATAGAGATGGTGCACTGGGAAGCCTTTAAGCTTGGAATTCATCAAGATGCATACAAAGGCTTTTATCAATCTCTGGAACCACTGAAGGATAACAGAGCCTGAAAAGGCAAATCCTAGCCATCCTCATGGTTTACAGTGTTGAAATTTTTGAAAACTTCCACCAAATCAAAGAAAAACTTTTTGCTGACACTAGCACTGCTCTATGCTGGAGTTTACTGATTAGGACACCACTCAACATTGTCCTATGCTGATAATTCAATTAACTGTAGGCAAAATAAACCTGAGTAATAAGACGCAATATAGTGGGCTATTAGGTATAAGGACGTCCGCCTTTGCGCTTAGAGATATGTCCCATTGCAATTCTTTTGCAGGCTCAAGGTTGATCAAGATCCTTCCCCAGACCTTTCGGCCAACGCCAATTGGTATGATATCCAGGCCAAGAAGAATGTGAAAACTGAAATTACGTCTGCAGCGCAAAATGAATCAATACGCGTGCATTTAAGCATGTAGGGATTAATAGTTCACACACAAAACAAGCAGGGCGATGTTCTGGTGCTCTGATTGCTTAACTGAGCGGTACCTCTCGTGATCAGATTCGTCGCATGGGCAGATGGGATAGCGGAAGCCTTAAGAGTCGCTACCACACTCGTTTCATCGGG
The DNA here is from genome assembly GCA_025201805.1 of Parasitella parasitica. Classification (NCBI taxonomy): domain Eukaryota; kingdom Fungi; phylum Mucoromycota; class Mucoromycetes; order Mucorales; family Mucoraceae; genus Parasitella; species Parasitella parasitica. The sequence continues at coordinate 27,119 of MU619333.1, forward strand.
GATGCAATCAGAATTTGCACTGTTTTCCTGGTCAAAAAAAGAGATTTGGCTGCCTCGTGATGGCTTGGAGTCACCGTTAGAATTACAGCAGAAGATTTTCCCTGATGTAGAAATGTGGGTGCATCGACTGAGTGCTGAAAACGATGTAACTTACAAGAATAGCAAGTCTGCCGGTAGATTCCTTGAATTAAAGAAGGCCATTCTGCAAGATGCGGTACTCCTCCGGCAACTTGTCATGTTGCATCACAATTCCATAAAAATATCAAATAATACTTCCACCTCATAACATATAGTATCCCTAATAGCGCAAACTGGACCCTGAAAATCGCATTTTCGAGGAAAGTGCTGCTTTTAAACATTTTGAGGCTCATATTAAACCACTCCTACTCCGTCCACAATGGTTTTTACGAGAGACTCTCCCGCTCATTGAACAGAGGTTTAGCGAAGTGCTTTCAGAGGTCAAGGCTAACAACCAAAGCTACAATATCATCTGTTCAGCAGATTGCTCAACAATTTTTGTCTACAGCAAACATCTCCACAAATAACTAGTCGTGGCAAAGCTTTTCCAAATTGAACAACCAAGACGCATCCAATAGCCCTGACACTGGTGCTGACCCTTCTTCTGCCCCTCTTCTTGCTTCTTTTCTTCTTCCTGCTCCTTCTGCTGCATACTATTCTTGTTTGTTTCCTTCTCTCTCTTTTCTCATCTATCCATGTTGTCCAATATATACATATTTCACTCTACACCAAACATATAAATCAAAGAATAAAACAAATCATTTTAACAAGAGTAGTATTAGTTTATTAGACTCTAAAATGACAGAGAATTGATGGTAATAAAATCATGTTTATTATTTCCATATTATTGTTTATCTTTTTGAACTTTTGAAATGACAAATACACCAACTATGACTAGGCCCAGGAAACTGATCGCAGCAGGTAATAACAAACTATTCTTTGCTGGCGCTGGCAAAGATTTTTTGCTGTCCTTTGGTCTTGTTGCCTTGGTTTGCTGTAAGTTCGAAGTTTCTTCGTCAGCATCAATCATTTCTAATTTTGTAGCTGCCGTAGTTACAGATGTAGCTGACGATTTCGCCAGCTGTTGATCATGCACAAAAAGTTTGACATTGGTCTGCTCGAGTGATAGTGCCAACTGTACAGCATCTACGACATCCGAGTCACTAGAAATTAACACTGTGTCTTGCTCATCATCTACATAAGACAAGCTGAGCCATTCTTCACCACCTAAATCATCGCCATGCTCCGGCAGCAATTTAAGACGAACAGCTTCCAGCAGTTCACTGTACAAAGGTTTGCATACGACACGGTATGTTTTCTGTCCTGCAGAAGTGAATTTGAAGGAAAACGTATCAATTGTTGCTTCCATGACGGATAAAGACTGATTTACCATGCTGGCAGATTCATTTGGTGAAATATCTGAAAAGCTCTTTAGCTGCGAAAGAGATGTTGAGGGTTGAGGTGAAACTGTGTGTGAGGCATGAGATTTAGATTGACGATGCGATGATGTGTCTGATAATTGAGATGAGCTTTCAGCATGATCAACAGCGCCAAAACTATCCCAGAATCGGCCCCACATTGGACCTTCTCCTTCCTTGCCTTCCATGCTACTCATCTAACATTCTATGCGATTAACACACACAATTCTGCAAGATAAAATATTTAGTTTACCTGTTCCAATGTGACATAGGTCAACTTTAATACATCTACCATGCCGATTACAATGCCACCATCAAGTACAGGAAGATTTAGATAATGACCCTCTATAGAATCTGATTAAATTTCTTTCCAATTCTTTTAAAAAAAAAGACCGCACTCTACCGTTCATTAATTTGAGAGCATCAAGAACCGTAGTGTCTGGAGTTGCTGTGTCGGGTTTAGGTGTCATCACTCTAACAACAGTGCAGTTTTCAGGATTTAATCCAGCTGCAATGACACGCAATACAATATCCTTCCTACAAGGTGCATTAGTCGTATTTTTGGGCATGTTTTATACCAATGGCACTTACGACGTAAATATGCCGGCTAAATTGTGGTGCTTTTGAACCAATACAGCGGTTGTGTGCAACTCTTTCATCATGGTGGCAATATCTCTGACATTAGTCCTATATTTGACTTCTGCTGGAGGTGTGCCGTCCAGGACAGATGCAAGGTTTGGGCAAGACATTTTCACCCTTAGTGTTTCCATATATTCAGTTAATTGCGTTGGCGTGCCGGCCCATTCTTTCTCAACCCCTTCAATAGCATCGTACAATACACGGGATGTACCAAATGCTCTTTCCATCTTTTCCAAGGCACCATACAAGCATTTTGTAATATCTAACAAACCAAATATATCACCTTCTTCATTGCAGACAGGCTATATAAAACATAACAATCAGTCAGTATCGCATATCTTCTTTTTTCCAAATAGGTGATAAAACTCACCAAATGACGGAACCCTTTAAACACCATTAGATTCAATGCTTCTGTAGCTGATGTATCTGATGTGACACACATGGGACTTTTTGTCATGATATCAAATACGGGTGTTGTTCTACAAAATGTGCCATAATATATGTCGTATGAGAATGATTCATGTATTTAACAGAGGTTATACATTTTTCTTTACTTTGCATCTAAATTTTCCGCGACTAGTCTGTATGCAATATCCTTTGCCTATAAATTGTTGTCAGCCATTGGATTTACATTAGCGCACATTTTAGATAAAGACTAACCGTGAAAATGCCAGATAAATGGCCATCTTCATTGATTACCAAGACGCAATCGCATCGCTTAGCAGCCATGAGCTGAGCAGACTCGAGTACCAGCATATTTTCCTTGACTGTTAACGCTTGCCCTGGTCTCAAGGCAGACACTGTGCCTGGTATGCGTTTGTTTTTAAGCGTCTTGGACGAATTTCCTTTCTTTTTCGAAAAATCCTGTTCTAATCTTTTTCGAATAGCCTGTTATTTACTATATGTTGTCAATAAACGTAATGCTTAATTCTGAGCTGTGTAAACACTTGCCTCATCTCGTTTCAACTGTCGCTGTCTTCCAGTGGAGTCAGCATTTTCAAAGCTTTCGACTGCACGCACTTTTGTTTGCTTTTTAGAAGAAGACATATTAGTGAAATAATACAGAGTAAAAAGAAGAATGCACGTTCTTTTTATGTTATGAGATTGTTTATTTTTGTGCCAATGCGCGGATTAAATATCATAAAAAGGCATTATCGTCTTGATTACGATATGATGGTGATGATGAAGACAATGATGAAGGCAATCACTTGATTCTTATGTGGCTTTTTCAGTAATGATAAGCAGCATGACCATGCATTGATATTAATTAGTTTTTTTTGCCTAAACCATCTCCTATTCATTAAACAAAACCATTACCAAGATGTGAAGACGTCTTGTTATGTGAACCCGGGGTAGATTGTAGTATTTATTCCTTAAAGTCTTAGCCATGTTCAGTTTCATATTGATTTTGGTTACTTTTTTGTAAACAATTTATAAATCGAAAAATCACCTACCCAAATATTAGCGCTCAATTGAGACTGAGTTATCTCCACTTTTTATATTTGTTTACTTGCCTTCAGAGTATATTGCCTCCATCAAAAAGTGAGTTCAGTATCTGTTTTCTGTACAGAAAAGATGGGTTTAAATTGTTGAATTGTGTGCGCTTGGCAGTGGCGAGGTTTGGGTCGAAATAGGGGAAATTTACTCCAAACAAGAGACAACCAAGACCAGCAAGACCAATTGCAAATGCTGAGACTTGGTCGCGGCACATTGTCTTGAAAGCGTTGGAGGCATTCGGGATTTAAGCAAAGGAATGAACCGGTTGTTCCCTATATTTTGCCATTGAGAGGAGCCACAGGATGAGAGAGCTTGTGTAAGCAGAAAATACACGTTTGCGACGTATTATGTTCATTTGTTATCAGTGTTGGTGTATAACCGCCATGCTGCTGCTGTTTCCAGGACCCACCAAATCGTCTGTGTCCCTTGATGCGAGAGCCGAATCCGTGTCCACGATCACCGACAAACACAATCGGCTCTTTACACCAGGACTCCTTTTCTCGTAAGCTGCTAGTCTGTCAGAGCCTTTTCTGTAAGAATGTTCCAGCCGTCTTCTTCTTTTTGTCATGGATTGGTTGTAATATAATGAGTGCAACGATGCGTGCGCATTAGTGTGATGCGAATGGGCCTGCTCCAAACCATCAGCTGTTGAGCATTGATAAAGATTATTTTTTCCAAGACCCTTTCCCATCTCCAAAACTCTGTACCCATTTCCTGTAGTCTTCTTTTTTCGAGCCAACAAATTTGTAAAAGTAGCCAAGATGTTATCTTGATTGGTTTGCTTGGAGTCTATAGTAAGAGCACGAGATAGAGTCAAGTGTTCAAAAGCATCAGCTTAATCTGTATTTGAACCATCGGTATTGTCTGCATTTTTGGTATCTTTTATAGTAGCCACACACGTATAATATCAGTTTCTTTTACTATATACATATGTGTTCAAACGCATAGAATTAAATACCCAAAATCTGAAGCCTATTATACAGCTTCAAGTGAGATGCGAAACGATCGATATTAAAAAACATTGTCTCAGTAGCCTTTATAATGCCATTATCCGTGCCACTGAGTAAGGCTGTTGGCAAATATGTTCTTCATTCAGTTTGCATTCCTCTACCTTTCTACAGCATCCCTTGCTACCCACAGTAAAGGGCTTAAATGGTATTAAATTTCTCAAATTATCCACTAATGGTTTTCCTTATTTATGAATCTCTCGCCTCAGTGACTGAAGCCTCTCTTTTGTATCTCGAATAGCCACCACTAATCCTCTCTTTCTTAACTTTATTATTTCCACATTCTAATAGCACCCGTCTTTTTCTTCAACTTTAGCCTTCCAAATCTTCATAAGATCAGAAGTTTTTCCTTTTCTTGGACTTCTTCGACTTTCTCATAACATTGTTTTTGTTCTTCAAATTTGGTTCTCCAAGCTTCCTTGAGACCACGAACACTGCCATTGTCTTGAAGAAAATGAAGCAATTCGTTTGTGTGATCCCTGAGTGACTTATCGTGCTTCTTCTTTTGATCCTTCATAGCTCGTAACTGGTCATCATCGGTATGATGGCTCAGTTTATTTTTGTTTCAGGGTTTCTGCGGCTAGACTTGAATTGTCCAATGCTGCCATACAGTCTGATAGTCTTCGATCCTGGTAAGATGTGTATTTTATTTACGAACTCCATCCCATAGCTTGATGTCACGTTTTCAGTTTGCCAATGTTAAAGAAACTGCTGAAGAAGAAATCTTTATGCTTTACGTAATTGCCTTGAAAGTCTCGAAGATGCATCCGTTTTGAAAGTTTGCTCGAGCAGAAAAGTGCATACAGGGTCGTTGTATCAATAAGCAGTGCATGCAAAGTAGTGGGTCTGACTATTGGAATGAATTTAGCAGCCCGGCCTTCATAGCCGATAGAGCGCAGTACTTGGTTTGCCATAAAGATGAACTTGAGCTGGCATGAAAGGAGATGATAAGTCTCGCTTGATGGTATGTATGGCCGAATAAAGCTAGTGATTTTGATGATTGTTGCAGATTTTTGTGTAGTGATTTGTTCATCCTGATCTTGGAGGTGAGCGTTTGTGATATCTTGTGTGGCAAACAATGCTGATCTTTCAATGTTGACAAACTGACTGATTCTTTTTCTAGATGCATTTGTATTTTTCTCTATCATCAGTGTCGCTTTCTTTGCTTCTGCTGCTACTGCTGTTGTTGTTGTTCGATGTCTGTGCCTCTCCACGTGCTACATATATTGCGAGTTATGACACTATGTCTTCCATTGAAAACCAGAGGACTCCTATCCCTCTAAAATACTTTCTCATGTGTATTGATTCTCATTTGGCACATGTCTACTGCCTCCTGCTTTTCTTTCTCTTCGTACTTGGCTTTTCGCTTCTTTACATCAGAAAACAGCTTTCGTCTTTAATTTCTGGCCTTGTTCAGTACAGAAATTCTGTCATTAGGATACCGCAAATTGCCACTTCCTATTTGCCTTTGTGGTTTTTTTAAAGCTTGGAATGATCTTGATTGCGAGATAAATGGATCGACAGCAAGAAGTTCAAGAGCTTTTTAAGTTACTTGTTGACAATAGTATTTTGGGACCACCAAACACGAAGATTCGTGTAATACTGTTGGCGAGCCATCTTCATTACGCTAGAGGACAAATCTTAATGTGGGTTGGCTTCATCACGGCACAAAACGCTTACAATTGCTTTGTGGAGAGGTGACTTTTAAGGGTAGACTCTTCAATCTCCCCCCCCTTAACCATAATATATCGAGTGTACTGTATCTGTTCCAAATGGGACTCTAGAGACAGCAATTGATAGTGAGCATTGAACTCCTCATTCTCGAGACAGCTGGCATCTAATGGCTTTGGTACAGGGATGTCTTCTTCTAAATTCCCTTCTGGCAGTATCGACGCAATGCTATTTCCACCATCATGAATAGGTTTAGATGTGTTCTTAGCAAACAATAGAGCGACTTTGAGAACCTGCTTGCTGAATTCAGAGGTATAATTACATACTTGCTCCATGGTAGCACCGATTGTATTGATGAATAAAACCCTGACGTCGTCCGGCAAGTCGTCCCTGAACACTCGATTCAAAGAAGTCGAGCATGTGCAAAATTGCTCACCGTCACCTTGAGTCGCTCCTTCACTGTCTTCATCTTCGCTATCTTCACTGTCTTTATCATCTTTGCTACCATCATCCTTCGCTTGTAAATCTAAAAGAGACAGGAAGTTCTTCTCCACAAATTCTGTTCAGTATATATAATTCTTCTTTGGACTTCCAGCCTTTTATTCTGTTTATATACGGTGCTTAACATCGTTGTGATTTTTTTTGGACCCTTGATTTTTGCTTCTGTTTCTTGCACTAAACCTTTGGGTACTCTAGAACATTTCAACAAAGAGATGTACAGCTCACCATAGTCTCCATTTTCTTTCTACAATGTACATTTAAGCGTAGAAGACATATTCGAAATTGCGATTGTGGGCATTCCAGTAAACTGTTTTCAATTCGGATATCTAGCCTTTGCTTCAAGCCCACTGGGTGGCTTCAGAAACGAAGCTGGAGGGTTGATGATGGTTGAGCCTGCAACATAACATTCTAATTGTCTTTTTTGAACTTCATGTTTGGTAGCAGGCGTACAATAAATCTAAGAAAAAAAAAGAGACCTTAAATATTGCCTTCTTTGCTAGCTTTGGATGGGATGTGGTGTTTGGGACCAGTTTTTACCTGTGTTTTCCAAAATTTTCAATTTATCAATGTACCGTATTCTTACCCGCCAAAGCAAGCTGTAGCTGCGATTTCAAAAATTGCTGGCTTGTTGTCAATGTTTGGATTATGTCTTGTTGTTGTTTTAGTTGTTGATTTTTCTGTTAGAGCTGAAAGGATGTTGCATTGAACAAGGAATAGTGGTGAGAGTTATGCCCAGCTTCTTGGTTATGATTGTTGTTGATTATGCATCATGAAAGTAAATTGGCTGAATAGTCCACAAGACTGGCTAATCGGACATTTGTTCTTCATCATCAATAGCAATAAGGCGCCTTTTGCAACAATTAAAAGCGGATGACAGAGATGACATATTATTAACAAGATTAATTGCACAAAATTGTCGTTGATATGTTATATTTTTTAATAGAATAATTCGAAAATGTGAAGGTTTATACAGTGAGAACGGTAAATTTTGTCACTTTGAGAAAATTAAATGTCCGTAACCAAATAATAAATGTCACTTTCTAAAAAATTAATGGCACAAACCCAAAAATTGATTGTCCCTAATGTCTAAATCGAATTGATCTGAAAATGATTTGTATTTTTTGACTTCAAAATGATTAGAATGGAGTTTTATTACAACATTGAATGGTTTGTCGTTTAAAATGACTGGCAAAGTTGTATAGAATTTCAACAGGTATGGCATTACATACCTCAGCAATTCTATCAGATAATTTATCTTCCGTTAACAGTTTGTGGCATTTCAGTTTCCCTTTTAAGATTGCCCAAAACTGTTAAATCGCAACCGGTCCATTTCACTGCTTAAAAAAAAAAAAAAAATTTAAACTGGTCCATTTCACTGCTTAGAGAAAATAAAAAAAATTAAACTGGTCCATTTCTCTGCTTAGAGATTAAACCGGTCCATTTCACTGCTTAGAAAAAATAAAAAAAATTCAACCGGTCCATTTCACTGCTTAGAAAAAA